>JAVJGI010000065.1:52776822-52807684 GCA_035590275.1 Ibycter americanus
ACCCAGTAACGGGCCCGGCCGCCCCCCCGCCGGAGGTAGGGATGCTCTGGGGGAGGGGTGTACCCGGTAACCGGCCCGCCAGCCCCCCGTCGGAGGTAGGGATACTCTGGGGGGGTGGCACCCGTTAACCGGCTCGACCGACCCCCCGAATGAGGTAGGGATGCTTAGCAGGAGGGGAGCACCCAGTAACTGGCCCGGACGGCCTTCGGGGCCAGCCCACACCCCGCCCGGAGGTAGGGCCGCTTAAGGGGGGGGTGTGGCGGGGGGTGTGTGTGCTTTTAGGCATGTACCGGATTGAGGTTTTTCAGCAGCGCCTGGCAGAAACGGCTCCGCTGCCGGTGGGTGAGTCACGGCTCCCACCGGGGTTTGGGAGCTTTGGGGAGGTGGCGGGGGGACCAGGCGTTGAGGAGATGCGCGGTGTGATGGAGCAGGCATGGGCACGGGGCTCTGCGCCCCTCCCCACCTCCCCCAGCCCTGCCCAGGGAACACAGACAGGTTCTCGAGGGGAATCGGCAGTGGGCTCAAGCATCCTACAGCTGCCCCTCAGATGGGGCCCTGTCTTCAATAGGAATAACACGACTTTGTGTACATCCAGCAGGGAATGATCCCGTCACCATCGCTGCTGCCAGAGAAAGGTGTTTTGGGGAGCCCAGCACATCACTGAGCTCTGCACCTCCTGCTACTGCTGCTGCTGGGAAGGTGGGGAAGAGCCCCACTGAGCCAGGCACGACCACCAACCCTGCCACATGCTGTCCTGCCTCCCCTCTGCTTCTGCCAGGCTGGGGAAGAAGCCATTGGTAGCTCCTCATTAAATATTAAGCCTTAACACTTGGTCACAGGTGACCTCTAGCAGTTAGGGGTGAGCCATCATACTTCGTGTAATGAGTCGAGGGAAAACAAGCACCGACCTCCTCTGCAAAGCATAGAATGATCGAATGGTTTGGGTTGGAAGGGACCTTAAAGATCACCTGGTTCCAACCCCCTGCCATGGGCAGGGACACCTCCCACCAGCCCAGGCTGCTCCCAGCCCCATCCAGCCTGGCCTTGGGCACTGCCAGGGATGGGGCACCCACAGCTGCTCTGGGCAGCCTCTGCCAGTGCCTTGCTGCCCTCACGGGGAAGAATTTCTTCCTGATACCTAATCTGAATCTCCCCTCTTTCAGCTTAAAGCCATTCCCCCTTGTCATATCACCACATGCCCATGCAAAAAGTCCCTCTCCAGATTTCCTGTCAGCCCGTTTACGTACTGGGAGCTGCTCTAAGGTGTCCCCAGAGTCTTCTCCCCAGGCTGAACAACCGCAGCTGTCTCAGCCCATCTTCACAGGAGAGGTGCTCCAGCGCCCTGATCATCTTTGTGGCCCCCTGATCATCTTTGTAGCCTCCTCTGGGCTCAAGAGCAGTCCTTTCTCCAGCCCAGCTCAGGCAGTCACAGGGTGAGCCACCCTGGCAAGGCAAGGAACTTGTTTGCTTGCAACCTGTGGGCTTGTTTCTCCTGCCTTCTCCTGCATACATTCCACGGCTGAGAGGAGGGAGCTGAGCAAGCCTCTTCTAGCTGCTGACAGCATCACAGCTTCCAGCCTCTCCAGCAAAAAATTAAAGGAATGAATAACAGTAAAATGGGCTGAGCATGAGTTCACAGAACATACGAATGCTTCAACTTTACAGTTTAAAATCATTGCTTATGTTTCTCTGCCAAACAGCGCTGCTCCAGCTCTCCATCATAGCAGCACAGCAAGTGCTGCGCGGTGAGAAAAGGCAAATATCGAGCTGCACCGGTCCTGAGTCTGCAAATCACCACAGTCCCAGAGAGTCAGAGCACAATGGAAAACTTACTGCAGATGATGCAGCTGTACATAGGCAAACCAGGAGCTTTTCAAAACTGTCCAGAAGAGAGTCAAAGGTCTCAGAAATTAATCTTCTCTCTCTTTTATTTGGTGTGCAGAGGAATTGGATCTCCTGTGGCAGTGAATAACCTTAGTAAAGGCAATTCCCAAGAAGTCTGAAATCAAATTATTATGATCTGTGGATAAACACGAGATCAGGGAAATACATTGCTTATAATTATCCTCAGAGACATACTGGGAAATACAGATTTGAGTAATCTAAAAAGTGACAGAAATCAGATAAAGAGAAGATCACTGCTAACTATTTTAGTGTTGAGCTATTTGTAAAACTCCAAAGTCACTTCCTGGCAACTGTAAGGGAACAGAGAAACACAAACACAATGAGAACAACAAAAAAAGAAAAAGAAAAATGGTTGTTTGCTATGAAATGCAGTGGTCCTTGAATAGTCTGGTTTAAATGCAATAGTTCCCCTGTAAAATACTGAAAATCGCAGCAAATTTTTTTTTTATTATTATGGCTGAAGTTTTTTGTGGGGAGGAAAAAGGTTGGGAGAGATTTTGAAGAAGTTCAGCAACTTCTTTAGTGTCTGGACGACACTCTTGGTCATACAGTTTAGTTTTAGGTAGTCCTGCGAGCAGCAGGGAGTTGGACTCGATGGTGCTTATGGGTCCCTTCCAACCTGAGATATTCTATGATTCTGTGAACTGTTTGTGTCCATACACCTCCGCATTCCGCAATGTACCCCTCCCATGTCTGTGCACCCTTGCCGGGTAGTGGGAGATACTTACAGCTACTTTTTCCCAAAGTACACAACACTGACAAGGCTACTTCTTCTATTTAAGGTCCAGAAGAAAGGTTGTTTCTTAAAGGACTTTATTCCCTGTGTTGAAACCATGACTAACATCAGCCCATTAAAATCAGCGAAGACCAGCCTAAATCCAGCATCTGTGTAACTATTTAAAGCACAAATCAGTGTTGTTATTTAGACCATCAAAAACACTGATTAAAAGATGAAAATAATTATAATTTCTTACCAGTGGGTAGTCTTACTAAATACTTTCCTAATATTAGATGGGAAAGTCTGTATACGTAACGTGGCTTCAGAAAGTCCTAGCTCACTCGGGTCAGCGGGGATCAGAGGAGAGTTTCTTACCTGAAGCACATGTTATCACCTGGCGGAAGGGGTTCACACATAGGCATCAGCTGCTTTTTTGCCTAGACTTTCTTTTCCTATACTTTAAAAAATAACAACAGAATTATTGTTGCCTTCCTCCCTGGAGCTGGGGAAGTGTTTGGGTGTTTCCCAGGCTATTTGTGCGGCAAGTTTAAGACAAGCCCATACATGAGATGCTCACTGTGGTCCAAGCTCAGCGCTCCCAGGCTGCGGCCAGGCAGGCAAGAGGTGATGGCAGGGGCGAGGGATGACGGGCAGGAATGAGGGGTGACAGCAGGAGCAAGGGGTGATGCAGAAGCGAGGGGTACCGGCAGGAGCTGGGGGCTGCATCACCCACCAGAGACAGGAGATGTATGCTGCCAAGGCTCTGCTTTTCCCAGCCAGCCCAGAGAGTGGCAGTGAAGCCGAGTCCAGCGTCAGCGCAGAGATGAAGCCAAGCTCGGTGTGGGTGTTCAGGCAGCGATTGCCATCATTGGGAGCAAGCCCCAGCTGCAGGGGCTGGGGGCAGAGGACGGGCTCCTCTCACCCCTGCAGCGTCGGGCGGCCGCTGGGTGCTCGCCGGCTCTGAAGCCACACTTTACAAAGTGAAAAGGTGCGGATAAAGTTTTCACATTCAGGACTCACTCCCCATGCTCGTATGTGCAGGGTCTGTACCCGTTCATCTTCAGAGAATGGGGTGTCCTCCCCTACAGAATGAAGCGGCATCTCCAATGATGCTTACTTACCACCGACTGCTTCTTCTGGTGGACTTGGCAGTGTTAGGTTTACAGTTAGACTCGATAATCTTTTCCAATCAAAATGATTTTATGATTCTGACATTCCCTCTCCAAAACACATGCAGTAGGTTTCTTTGTTCTGGTCAGGGGCTGTCCTGAACACACGTCTTCCTCCTGCCCAGCCCTTGCGTTTTCCATAAAGGAAAGGCTGGAGGGATGTCCTCGCATTCGAGTAACACAGGTCTGGGTAGTTCCCAGCTCCTCATGGAGCTTATTCCCAGTGCCCGTGGCAATGGAATTCTTCATCTGCTGACAAGCTTGTTATACATTCTTGTGAATCAAATGGGTATTTACGGCCACATGTGCTTGAAATGGTGTGTATCGCTGAGAAAATGGTGTGGTAACCCACTCATCATTTCAGCAATGGTCATTTGCAGTCACCCCAGCTACAGTGTTACCTGCCTCTGAAGGAGTCTCAGCGCAGGATGAAATTCGTGACAGTGATGCTAATGAAGGGGAGATGCTGGTGGTCTGCTGGGGCGGGCTAAAGAACGGAAAGGAGAGGAGGGAGCAGAGACATGGTAACAACCTGTAAATATGCACAAGGGCTGCTGACAAGAAGGGATTGATCTGTTTTTCATGCTCCTGGTGGACAGAACAAGAAGCAGCACTTCTTGTCACTTTTCATGACAAAAGAGAGAGTTAATAGAAAGACCGTGGCGGAAGAAGAAGAGGCGGTTGGGGCATAACTTTTTTTGTACTATTGCAGCTTCAGCTTGGAAGTGCTTTGGGCGCGGGGGCGGGGGGGGAGGCACCTGAGACTCACATCTGGTGCACATATTAGCCCTTGAATACTGCCAAGAGTACTTCAGATAGCCAAAAAGCCGATTTAGTGCTGAAACAACAGGTTCAGACCCATCATCTTTAATTTTAAAATCTGAAGAATGAATCTAAAGACTCAAAAAAGGCATCCCTTTTGTTAATATCCGAATGATAGACTTCTCTTACTAAGGACATTGTCAACTGCTTTTCTTCATGCTGAGGTTGTCTTGTGAGACAGTATCAGGTAATGACGAAACTTTCTGTTGTTAATGCACCAAACTATTTTACAGAATGGGCGGTGTAAGTCTCCATTCTAGCACAGTAGCCATCCATAGGGATAAATTTAATTTGGTATGGTAAATATGAACAGAACAGTATCCTGTACCCTCTTCCAAAAGGCATTATGTAGAACACCCTGTATACAGGTATATCTCTAGCCATGTATATTTGAACGTGCTATAGTTGCCTGCAGATGATAGCACTGACCAGAATCTCAGCAGAATTACATGCTTCAGCAAATTCCTAATAAATAAATTCCTTCCTGCTTCCGTATGCTATCTAAGCTCAGAGTCCCAGGGAATGAAGTTTGCAGCTATCTTTACCAGCGTCTGCTTCTCGGGTTAAACTGCTCATTTCATACTGTGCAGAGGGGCTGGAGTGAGGAGAGGGAATCTCCTCTGCCATCTTTGGGTGTCTTGTGCTGTGTGAGAAAGTAAGCCTGAACACAAGCAGGTTTTGTGTTTAGTTTGTTTGTTTGTTTGTTTGTTTGTGGCACTAACCCACCTGATTCACTCCTTCGCAGCAGTGCAACAATCAGGAACCCCATCTGAGGAGCTCTTATTTCTTCCCAAGCAGAGCTGTCAAAGTATCTGGCCAAACAAATGGCCTGGCGAGGTGATTATTCTGTTGAGTTGCCTCATAACAACGTAGACTAATAGTCCATCCCTTGGGTTAATACTTATCTGCTGCATTAGTCATTTGTTTCCACCAGCAGTAAACAGCAGATATTTCAGAAATGTATCAAATAAACCCGCTGTGCACCTAATTGTGCAATACCATGCTACGAAGGGAAACGAGCTGCTGAGTCCAGCCAGCGATCAGCTTATAGTCTGTAGCACGAGAACTGATTGTCCCTCTGTCTTTCATTCCAGCTAGCAGAATCACAGATGCTATTTTTATTCTCCTGTGCAGCTCATCGGAGGCTTTGACAAATCCTTCTTTTTAGAAGTGGTGGCTACCGAGCAGTAGTCCTTCTGTACCTGGATAGAGGGATTAAACCCTGATGCCTAAACCAGTCAGTTTCGTACGGGATTTAGCTGCCACTGCCTGTGCCCAGGAGGAGCTATGCAGTAAGTGTGCATGGTGGATGGTGGGACAGATTCCACTGCTCCTCAGAGCACAAGTCAGTCCTCCGCTGAACAGGGTCCCTGAGGCAAACACATCAAATGAAAAATCCTGACATAAAATGACCCTTTGTTTCTATTCCCCTAATGCGAAATACCCAATCTCTGATCCGATTTTTGCTAAATTCCATGTATTTCCATGAGTGCAGTTTCAACCCCACTAAGAGAAATCAAAGAAATAGGAGTCAAATGAACAGTAGCTTCAGTGCACTAAAAATCACTGCAGGAAAACACCTGTGATACATAACTTCAGCCTTCCTAGGACCCCTTTTTCAGTCCCTGGGGATGGTGAAAATTGCCTTGAGACACCTGGCTCCCCGGGAGGTCCCCCATCTCTCTGGCAGGAGGTGATCCATGGCAAACCAGGTCAGATAGTCAGACCAGCACTGCTGAGTACCCAGAGGACACAGACACCTGAAACTGCAGCAGGAGACAGGCAAGGAGAATGAAAAAGCCAAACGGCAGAGAAGAGTACTTAAACAAGTGCAAACACTTCAGCAAACTACCAACAGATCACCTAAATGTCTTCAGGCTGAAGGGATCGCTCTGTTTAACAACAGGTAAGAGGAAGCAGGCATCAGGATTTGGCCATGGCCTGGAGACCTCACAGAGCATCTGAGGCTTTGCAGATGGTTCTGCCACCCCAGGGACCATCCTGCAGGTCAGCACAGCCCCCAGCCAGCCTGGGAGTGTGGCCGGTTTACAGCTTGCAAAAGAAGAGTGCCAAAAACCATCTCTGGATGGGGAAATGGATGGAGCAGCATTCCTCCATCCCCAGCCTACGCCAGCAGGCACCAATACCTTAACTGCTGCCATGAATGAATCGTGTCCTCGTAATGCTGCTGGTGATTTCTGGAACGGCTCTGCCATCGGCACCATTTACATCTGCCAGATAGCCATTTGCTCCTTTTTCACTCTGTCTTCACACTTGCCAGCCGTCAGGTTTCTTGGGGGCCCCAACAGGTGATTATGGCTAATCTTTGCCTTCCTGGGTGCTAGATTAACCCCACAGCAATTTGAGCAGCTGTCAGAGAAGGCCGTGATTGCACAAAGATGATTAATTGGCAAGTTAAACTGTAAAATATGAATTTCCTTTCCATTATACTTCGATCAATTTGTTTTCCGATTTCTTATAGAATATTCTTAAACTATTTTTATACAAAGGTGGAATTACTGATACAAACGTTTCAAACTCTGGTTATTTAGGAAAGGAAAACAAATGAGAGACCTCTGTCCTTCAGTTGCATGGTCAACTGAAAGCAGGAGCACGGAGGCGGACAGGCAAACATCTTCTGCCAGGACTGCTGGGACAGCTAAACCTGTTCACTAAAACCCTACATTTATTTTAATCCTGTTGGGTACAGGAGACAAACAAGTCTTCTTTTCTTTAAAAACAGAACAACTAATGCATAGTCCAGAGTAAAGCTCTGCAGGGTTTTGCATATAGGAAGATCAATTCAGGTAGCTAAGAAAAGAAACAGAAAGGCGTTCAAACCAAGAGAAATATAAAAAATGGCATATTTTGTATATGCACGCTAGAGACTAAAGTTGCTGGAAACATTTTCTTTTTGAATTGAACAATAAAGAGCACTGTCATTTGAGGCAAGATTTGCTTTTTAACTAGTCAGCTGGAATACGTCTGCTCTGATTTTAACCCTCCTCGGTAGTCATTCCCAGTTCCACCCCACACTAGCAGAAGGATAAAAAAAACCCCTGGGATAAAGATATCTACCTCCAACTGTCCGTTGTCCCAGAGCACTCCTGAGAACACACACAACTCACTTTGATCTGGGCCTTCCTTTAAAAGACTCCAAAAAAGTTTCCATGCTCAATTTGGGACTGAGTAACGTATAGATGCCCCAACCTGTTTCCCCTCTACATCCAGACAGGCAGGATGAGGATGGCTAAAATCCATAAAAGAGGAATCCTCACTATGCACCTGGAATTTATGAAATACAGTCAGGGCAGTGATGCTGCCCTCATGCACCACCTATCAGTTTGTGACATTTAGAAGCGTAGTAGCTGCTTTTTTGGCAAAGCATTATATGAAGGTAAGGGAACTTCTCTGTAATGTCAGGGAACAGAAGTCACCTCCCCTTAAGTACATGCACTGTTGATGCTAGTGTTGACCCATTGCTGGTCCACACACTCCCGAAGGGCCCTAGGGGCTTTCTGTAGGAGATACTCCTGGCAGGCATTGCTGACCACTGGCAGAAAGAGACAAATTTCCTTATTCCCCCCTGTCTTTTCAGAGCCTACAGCTTGTCTGGAAGGAATCTGTATCTCAGCGGAGACACTGCAGAAATGTAGCATTCTCAGAATCAGATTTGCACCTCCTTAGTCCTCCAAAATACTGAGGCACACGCTTAGTATCGAGGGTTTGAAGAGAAGATGCTGGTTTGCAGCTGGTAGACCCCAGAAGGGAATCAGTAGGGATGTTTTATTTTTAACCTTTCAGAAGAGAGATGCTTTCCTGATTTACATTCTTCAGCCATCACTGAAGTCCTGGAGATCTGGTCCTCTGCATCAGCACATGTATCATAAGCATTTCAGGTACCTCAGGTAGCTAAGGAAGAAGTTTTCAGCATTCCAGGTTCCCAGTGAAGTCAGATCAATGAATTCAATCACAATAACTCACTTAGAAATAAACAATTTTGTGAATTTCAGAAAAATTTGTATGTGATAAGCTCAAAACATCTAGCTGTGGATTCAAGCTCAAAAAGCTGTGGATTCCAAAACAACAAACAACAGATGGTGCCATCTCGCATCTACCTACTACTCTAAAGAGATACTTGATGGATAGTCAAATGAACTCCCTTGTAGAAAGACTAACAGTAAGGTTTATGGTATAAAGATTCAATTTTTTTCTGGTGCCCACTAGAAGCTAGTTTATCAAGAAAAGGTGACGAGCAGTAATCAAATCTGCACGCTCCATAGCACTTGCAGGGCAGGCAAAAGGTACCACAGTCCAGCAAAACAGTCTGTCACATACTCAGCAACTTGGTTATTTACGCTCAAAAACAAGTTCCATTTCATCCTGGAGGGATAAAAAAAAATCGTCCTCTTCTCACTGCTGTAGACCACTCAGCATTATAACACTGTGGTTTGCATGGAAGTTGGAAGAAGAGGACTCTTCATATCAGCTCTTGCAGTCCTAAACAAACATTTGTTATTGCTTAATCTCCAGTTCAGACAAGATCAGTTTTCCAGAAAAGACATGGGAGCAACACTGCATTAACTGATAAGACATCAGACAGTGAAACAGCCCCACAGCTTATCTCATAGTCGCAAGGCCCTTCCCGAAACCTGCTTTATTCAAACTCAGCAGCGAACCTTAGAAATAACAGGAACAATAGGAGCAGCTCTGAAATGCGGCTGACACCGAGAGCAGCAAAAGGTGTGGTCAGCTTTGCGGTGGGCTGGAAACAGTCATTCATCACACCATGCCTTGTAGAAAGTCTTCAAAATTGCCCACAGAACACAATTTTCTGTCTCGGAGCTGCTGTTTCCAGCAGGCACAGTGACTCCTGGTCCTTGAATGATGGTCATATCATCCACCAGACAAGGAGAAGGCTTCTGGGTACGGACGTGATGCCCCACAGCAACGTTCTGGGTGCCAAGTGGGAGTGTTTGCAAGGTGCTGCGCCCACCCACCACAATACTGTTGTACACAACATGCACCAAATCAGTTGGTGAAGAGACAGTAATGTTTCATGCCAAGGACAGACTTTTCCTAAGGCACCTAATTATCATCAGCCCACACGCTATTTTCACAAATTGCTTAGAAGGGCTTATTGCAAAGGCAGCGTTATGAGACAGTTGGTTACACTGAACTCAGGTTATTTAAAATACATGAGGGGGGTGAGTCGTGGGCACTTTGGTCTCTGCATAAGGTGGAAAATCATTACTACCTCTACTTTTTGCACATTATTCCAAGGAAAAAATACATGGGTTTGGCTTCTTAATTAGGTATTTCACCTCCCCGTGTTAACACGGTTATGTCAAAGCTCATTGCAAGTTTAAAACTTCACTTTATCAGCTAAGAAATTACACTTTTATGAGCTTTATCCTCTTTGTAGTAACTTCTAATACACTTTTGTTACCTAATTATCTCTGTTCCTAGATTATTACTCTTAAGTAACATGACTATTATTCTGGATTCAGTGGTGGAGGCAGCATACCAGATCACATACTTGCTCCAAAACTGTTTGGAGAACCAAATGTGGAAATATCAATGTCAAGTTACAAAAAGATGTACCAAGAACAAATTATTCCATCTGGAAACCTTCAGGTTTAATTTCTCCAACATTAAATCCCCCGGCATTGTTCTTCAGTCACTCAGCCATAATGGGTTCTGCTCCGCTCCCAGAAGAGCATTTTGCAGCACATTCAGGACAGAGCTCTCCCGGTCTCTCCTTACTGCAGCTACTTTTGCTTGCCACCTAATTACCCATTTCAGGGATGATTTTACCTTGCAGTTGGCTGTTAGCTTAGGCTATTTATTCCACCCCCAGTCCCTTCTCCCACAATTCAGGACAGTGACTGGCAAGCCTACGAACAGGGCTGGATGCTGCACTTCGCCTCCCCCCATGCCGCAAGCTTTCCCTGCCTTCGCAAACGGGCTGGCGAGCAAGGCAGCGATCGCCTCGCAGCAGCAAAGCCACCTTCCTCTGTAAGCAGCTTAGGGCTGGATAAAGAGACGTCTGTTCTTCATACATATTAAAGTGCTCAGCCATTCACTTAGGAATTAGGTAGAACACAAAACCGTTCTAAAAACAAATGCTTCATAAAAATCCCTGCCTCTGAGCTGGGCGCCTGCGGTTGTTGTCCCGAGCAGGGAGAGCTGCTGTGCACAGGAGGCACTCGAGCCAAGAGGAGAAGGGTCTGTGGTCTGCCAGAAGCCTCCAGTGCTTGGAAGTCCTCTGGCCAAGAACAAAACTCAGTCCAAGCTTCTCCAGTAAGTGCTAAGCTCCCAGTTATTACATGGTAAGCAGATACCAGCTATATCTCACAGCATGGTTTTGGGGGTAGAACTCAGTCCTGCTGCCTTGGGTAGCCACCATCTCAGAGGAACAATTGTGCTCCATCACCTGAAGGGATCAGAGCATCCCCCCAGCACTTGGGGTGTGCAGCTTGGAGAGACAATGCAATATACAGCAGCCACGGCCTGCAGCTTCCCCCACCTCCAGTGAGGACCCCCAGGGGAGCAGGAGGAAAAGGAGATGCTGGGGAGGGTCCAACTCGCCTCTCTGATTCCATTCCCAGCCCTGGTGCAGGAATGGGCGAGGAGGGAGGCAGGTGGTGGTGCATGCCACTGGACACCGGTGCACCAAGAGCAAAGGACAGCTGCTTCTAGCTCCGTCCCTCCACCCCATGGGGGTCGGTGCTGCTGGCTCCTCACACCAGCCCTCATCCTGGATCCGTCCCTGCAGGGTGCTCACCCACCCATCCACAGCAACAGGGCTCGGTCCACTGGCCGTAGGGGCTGGGAGCTGCCGTGCCTTCCTCCTTTCTGCAGGGAGCCCAAGGCTCCATCTGCCTACTCAGGATGCAGTCACAGCATCAGAATATGGTCCAGCACAAAGCAAGTGACAGCTGATCAGGCTGAGCAATTGGTCAGGCTAACGATGGATGCCAAGGAGCTGTTCGTTAGGACTCACCAGCAGGTTCTTACATTTCCAAGGAAATAAAAGAATTAATGATCACCTTCACACAGGTTGTGAATAACATTGACTGAGCTGCAGCTTTCAGCCTGTAAAGTTAGTGCAGAAAGCACTGTCAAAGGCCATGAAAGCTGGAGAGGGACTTTTCACAAGAGCATGCAGTGATAGGACAAGGGGGAATGGCTTTAAGCTGGAAGAGGGGAGATTTAGATCAGATATTAGGAAGAAATTCTTCCCCGTGAGGGCGGCGAGGCGCTGGCACAGGCTGCCCAGAGCAGCTGTGGGTGCCCCATCCCTGGCAGTGCCCAAGGCCAGGCTGGATGGGGCTGGGAGCAGCCTGGGCTGGTGGGAGGTGTCCCTGCCCGTGGCAGGGGGTTGGGACTGGGTGATCTTTATGGTCCCTTCCAGCCCAAACCATTCTATGATTTTTCTTATTTCATAAGAAGAAACTTGTTGCTTGAAAGGAACTTATACTAAAAAATGCACAAATTATTAAATAATCTTGTAAAACAGCCAAACATGAATTTCCAGCTCAAAGATGCCACTGATGTTCCTGCCAGCTTGCAGAGTGCTGCAGGCAGCTGGACATGATTTTACGACCCCCAAGTTCAGGAGAGAGATTGCCCAATGCAATCCAAAGGTAAAGACTGAGAAAAATTATAGAAAGTGATGGAATAGTTTTATTGTTTCTTTTTAACTTTTTTAAATAGGTAAATTAAAAAACAACTCATTTTGTGTACACTTTTGCTTGTAGTTTCTAGTGGTGCATTATCCCACTGCATGACGTTGACTTTGAGTAGCAAATACAAAAAAATAATTCCCATCACTCAAGATCAGCCTGTAGAAGATCATCCCGTTCCCCAGCACTGCCATACTTCTCTGGGCACCTGCCACGCGTCCTCCCCTCTCCCTTCCCTGCCTCAGAGGTTTGCTCAGGCTGGTTTTAACTTTGGTTTTCAGGTCTGTATTTCCTCCTCATCAGATGGTTAAGGCTGATTCCACTGATTTCAAAACCTTAAAATACATTTTTGGGTTGATTTGTTGCTGTTGTTTTTCAGCAAGCTTTTGGAGTTCATCTTCCTTCTTTATTTCCCTGTCACTTTGGTTAATTAAAAAAGCCACACAGAAACCAAAACAAAAAACCCCTTCAAGGACTGATATGTTACCTCTGTCCACAGTAGGTAAACACATGCTCTCTTCCCTCTAGAGATCTCTTTAAGCTGTGTATTTCTGTCTTTGGGTTGAGCATTACCAGCATCATAACTTATTTATATTTTGCTCAGCTGAGGAGGACAACACCTCCAGTGTTAAAGGGAAATATCAGAGGGCAGAGGCAAGCATTATTTTCTCTTTTGCCTTCTTCCCTTCATTACAGCCAGAGACTCCCTTCAATCTCCGCTTTCTTCTCTCTGTGCAGTGCTCCGAGGAAGGAGGGCTCCGCAGAAAGCACATGCTCCCGCAGCCGGGACCGATGCACTCACTGTTTTAAGGCAATATTGTCCAGTGATGCTCCTTCACAATATGTCATTCATGTCACAAACCTGATTTGTATTTTGTTTGCTGCTTGAAGAAATCATTTTTTTGAATAATAATCTTCCTTGTGTGAGAACTATTTTCAGAACGGTCCGTGAAGCGGCTCATCTCTTAATGAGTTTTCCTACGGGCTATGAGCTGACATCAAGAACCTTCTTCACTTGGCTTCTTTTACAGAAGGATTCATTGCAAATGCCAAAGCCAGCTGTCAGGTGCAGAAGCAAAACCACTCCAGAGATGCAGCACTGCAAGATGAACTGAATGCAAGCGTGTTTCTGCGATCGTCCACAGAGAAATCCTCCTAACCGACAACCCTTTTGGAAGATCTCACAATATTACATTTTTACACAGCTCACAGTGGCTGAAATTCAGCCATGGGAAAGCACAAAGCTCAGGTACCATTTAATCTGACGTTGCAAGACTAAACAGGACCAAGTGACATGGTGCTTCGGGCTGGCGACCATCACCAGAATAACTGGAATCCTTAACATACGCCCTTGGAGTCCCATACATACCCACTGTATTTACTGTACTAGTCCATGGTACCTCCTGCAATAGCCACCTGCTCGGTTTCTCATATTCTGTATTCGTTTCTCCTTACCTGTCTTAACGTGTTAAGGAAAAAATGGACCCATTACAGAGCTCTAAAAATAGTACCATAGGTTTTCATCCCAAAACCATACACCAACAATGGTTTTGCACTAGGTATGGTTGCAAGTGGATATTTTTTCTTTGTTTATGAATACAATTAGACAAGGTATTTGACTGTTTCATTATTCATATAATCATCTACATGTTCTTCCCCTTGGTTTGATAGACCCGATCAGAGTTCTTGAAGAAAAAAACCCAATACAGTCTTTGCTGTAACAACCTTCCTCCTTCCCTTGGAGCCCGTCTGCTTTTTCCTCTGAAGTCTTGATAGCAACATCACAGAAGCCTATTATTTTGCTTCCAAACATTTACTTCTGTTGCGCCAGATATACCTTGTAAATTATAAATATGCATCCAGCTTACCTAAGAAAATTAATTTGTTGGCCCAAAGTATTTCTAGCTAATATTTATCATTAAGATAATCTTTACTGCATTCAGATCAGTTCCTTTCATTCAGGTGATAATGTTCTTGTTATTTCATCCAACCATGACACACCTAACTTTATAGGATTAGCTCTTAGAAAACATTCAAGTATGTTTTAAAGAAATGCATACTAAAAAGTCATTGAGACAGAATCCCAAACTATTACTTTCTTCTCCTGTAGGAAAAGGAATGGAAGTTTTTAATGTACAAATGGGTATGATCTTAAATTTTCATAAGAAGATGGGAAGATAGAGCAACAGGGACAGAAAGCAGAATTTCTAAGTAACTTTAAAAACAAATCAATTAACTCACATTTTTGCAAGGAATATACATATAGCCATCTTGGTATCGCTCATTAAAAAAAAAATCACTATTACTACTCAGTAAAGACTTGTGATTGACCTTGTAAAGTAGTTCAATTCTCCAGACACCTTGAGGATTGCAAATTTAAGGCAAGAGTGAGAAGTCTTACGTTAAAAAAACAAACCAGAAAAAGAACCCAGTGCCTGGCACAACAGCAGGCTTGTTCCTCTCTTCTCCAAAAGGCCAGCTAGAGGTGGGGAAAACTGTCTGCTTCAGGCTTGGGCTTTAAGGGAGAATAATAATGACTGAGATCCTCTCTTCTTATTAGAAAATTCCTCCGCTCTGTTTAATTTAAAAATAGCCTAAGCAGCTGCTGGTAGGGCTACTGTACTAGGGAGCAGGGGGGGGAAAAAAACCCTAAGTTTCTTTTTAGGGTATTATTGAGCAGATGAAAATTGAAAGAAGAAGAAGTGCTTTAATGAAAGGAAAGCTCAACTGACAAGCAAGCTCCTAAAGGGAAAAAGTAATCAATTCAAGAGGGTTCTGCTGGTAGATGGCAATTACATCTTCCACAGCATTTCTTCTTGGTAATTGAGTTCTGTATGTCTCTTGTCATGACCCCTCGTAAAAGGAGGGGGGGGGGGGGAGGTCCTTGAACTCACCACAGTGTTTTGTGTGTTTTGTGTGTTTGGGGTTGGGGTTCGGGGTTTTTTATTTTGTTGGTTTGGGGTGGGTGTTTAAGTCCTCCCAATTTCTTCATGAGGTCTTCCAGAGAAATCTCAATATACTAATGGCCTGTTAGACCATGTGGGGGTAGGGGCGGATATGGTACAAGGAGCTGAAATGGATTCCCCAGCAACTTTCTAAAGAGAAAAAAAACAAATGCAAACATTTCTAAGCAACGTGGCCAACCTTTTTAATAATAGTTATCAGACCATAAGAGTTTAATGCTATTCCTGAGGAATTTCTTATCCACTTTGTGGCCCACCCTCTTCTAAGATCTCCCGCTAAAAATTCTTCTACATTTATGGTAGTGAGCCATCAGAACTCAAGAAGTTTCTCATCAGGTGGGGAAAGCATAATGTTTTCAGGAAAGCTGCCTCTGGCCATAGTGGAAGGTTTTATCTGGGCTAAATGAAGCAGCTCTTTTGCTAACAAATTAAAAATAAATAAATAAATAAATAGACCACCCTGCCCAAACTTCATTCAACCACTGTTAGGCGAGCATCATCCCTCAGCCATGCCAAACATGAGCCAGCACTGTCTGTGAGTCAGAGTCCTCCCTGCCAAAATCTTGACCAGAGATTTACCACTGAATGCTGGTCCCCACTGCCCCAGTGGACACGCACAACCTCGGCTTTTGGAAGCCCCTCTGAGGCCCCCAGTGAAGAGAGAAGTGCTGGTACCTGTCTCCAGCCATGGGGGACGCAGCACAGGCGTGTGTCCTGCATCACCAGGTGATGCAGCTTTTATATCTAACCAGGTCCTGCATGCCTGAGCAGTCTGAACTGAGCGGTGGATAGTTAATATCACAACACTTTAAGCATTTTAGTTACCCATATCTTTTTAAAATGTCTCAAAATATCAGTGCTACTTTTACACTCCTCTGCAATCCCTCTCATTTTTGTTATTTCTCTCTTATGTCACTTTCTTATTTTAAGTCTGTCAATTATTTTTCCCTTGGTACAAGCAGGAAAGGTGTCCCCATCTGTGACTCCATGAGTGACAGCACTTTCAGACTCTCCTCTGACCTTGAATTTCAGCAGCCCTCTCCAGACCACAGCCCAGCTCACACCGCAAGCCTGAGGCTTTATCTGTTTTCACCTCCCCTTACTCCACATTGTACACCCTAGAAAAAGGTAGAAGGTCTTGTATTTATCAGTTTGGGCAAATAAATGATCGAAGTCTTCTAACTGGCTCTTTTTCATTCTTTAGGAGTTTTATGGACACCCAAACTTTTAACCACAACTGGGTTTGGTTTCTCAAATCTCTGAAATTTTACCAAGTGAGGGACTCTTTCTTTAATGCCCCAGTCTAAAAGCAAAGCTCAAACTCCCTCCAAGCAGAACCAGGTCAGCTGGCGATGCTGCACTGCTGGGAGTGTGCGGGGTTTTATGTCAGAGCTGAGCATGATCGTGCAGAAATGGGAGAGAAAACCCCTAACACGTCAAACAACAAGAAAAAAAATCCCCCCACTAATCCTGTGGCAGGGAAATGTAGCATTTCACCCAGCTCTGCTTAAAACCACTAACATTAATGCATTATCAAACTCTCCAGTTTGTTCAGTTTCTGTAGAAAAAACTGCCAGAAGCACAGAACATTTCATGCTTTCATCTTCCAGAAATAATTTGACAGTACTTGAAGATTTGATTGCTCCGATTACATTATTATTGTTTGTTGAATACCAGTAAAAGTAGGCTTTAAAAAAAGAAAAATATTCTCTTTTCCCTGCTTGCTTTGTAGCAGCAAGATGTGCTATGACAGGCCATCATGGGGGAGATGTGGCTTTTCTCATGACTTCCCAAAGGTGGGTGTTGGCAAATGCGAGGCCGGGGGATGGAGGTGAGTGGGAGGGTTTCCCACGACCCTGGCGGGCACCCACATGGGGCCTGAGTCCGTCTGTGGAGCAAGGGCTCATGCCTCCCATGATGGAGCATCCCACATTGGTGGTGTGCTTTGCACCAGTTGACTCTACTCCTCCAAACTTGCTGCCACACACTTCGCATACCAAGCAAATCTGCCAAGGTCTGTTTTTTTGTTTGTGGGTTTTCTTTTGTTTTTTAAATCTGCTAGAAAGTCCTCCAAGCCATTAATTTTAAAGAAACTGCCTGCTTCCTACAGAAAAAAGTGATGTGCCTGATTAATCTCTAGATCCCTCATATCAGGGCTTTGTCATTAGGCAGCTTTCTTTCATATGCACCACTTACTCCAGTAATCAGATAAAATTGCCAGGCCGTGGCGTTAAGGTGGAGTGCTGCGCTCCGGCTGCGGAGCTAATACCCAAATGAAGGGTGCTGATGAGTGTAATAGCGCTTGGACTATTAGCAGCAGTATTTATGTAGCCCCATGAATGCGCTTGTCTTTCTGGGGCTCTGCATACAGAGGGATGGCTGGGAAATCATCTTGGCCGTCTCTCTTTTTAGCAGTGAGGCTTTTATCTAAGTTCCCAAATGACAAGGCAATCTGCTACCAAGCCCAGACCTCAAGATCCATGAGAGAGAGTTCACCGGGAAGGATGAAGTCTGTGACTTGATCTAGCATGACAGAAAGGAAAGAAGTGAGAGCATGTGTGGTAAGATGCAAACTTCTCCATTAGGACGTTCCTCCTAATTACAAGTGAACTACTGCCTTTGAATAAATACATATCTTCCCTCTCTTTCCAAACTCTCTACCCATCATCTGTGTTGTAACTTCATCAACAGCAATGTCTGCATTGCCCTGCCAGCTAAAGGTGAGGCTTTCAGCTCTCACCTCCAAGATATAACCCAAACTAAGCAGAACCTCTGACGCAGTTAGAGATCCACTTTTCAGTTTATCCCTGTAAAAGCTGAAGCCCCACAGACTGACCCGGCATGGCAGAGCCCCGTTTGCAGCTTCTCTGCAAGCACTGAGGGGCAGCTCACTGGGAGAAGATACACAGCCCCCTGCCCTGGGCTGCACGATGAGATGACCCATGATTACCCAAAAGCACCCAACACATGTGCCTGAATGCAGCCCAGCATCACCCGCTCATCCCCCATGTGCCAGAGCCCTGGCGTTTATTCTCCCCTTGCCGCTGCAGCTGCAGCCCCTCACGAATTCCCAGAGCCAAGCAGCCCCTTAGGGGCATTCATTTTTCTAGAAATGTCCTGGTTTCTATGGCAAATGTTATTGCTTACTTAACATAGAAGAAAATAGAGTACTTTAAAAGGGGCAGGACATGCTAACCAGTTTGTATAATTGCAACCCATCTGTCTGTCTTCAGACGGGCTTATGAGTGGTGGGTTGGTACTGGGTCTCTAGAAAAACAGTTCTGTGTGTGAATAGCACCATAGTACACAAGTAAAAATGAGTGTATTGATTTTTTGCAATCAAATAAGTACCAAACCCCCCTCTATTTTTTAATTTGGGTATGAACTTAAAAAAGTTAGAGCATAATCTTTAAATAAATGAATTCTTCTTAGGGACCGAAACTCATTATTTTCCTCCTGCCAAACGGTTTTGGGGTTGCTCCATCTCCTTTTCTTGGCCAAGTACATGCAGCTTTGTGCTTCCCCTGGCTTCCGTACCAGGCACAGCATGTTTCAGGTTTGCTTCTGGTGTCACAGGTACGGTCACACACAGAAACTGTCCTTGGAGGATTTTCTGCCCGGTTACTGCTGCACATCTGGATGCCTCAGCTGGCTGACCAGAATAGCTCATCCCCAGCAGACCACCCTCCCAGTACAAGTCCGTACCCCCACCAGTGGAAGTCAGGCACGGGCAGGGTATTTTCCAGCCTTACTCAGGCTGCAGACGAGAAGCAGAAGCTGCCCCTCTGTCCCCCCCTACACCCCCAAACAGCACTGGGGAGGAGTGGGGTGCACCCACACCCCACTGCCTGCAGGCTCTGCAGCGCGGCTGCAATGCCAGCAGGGTTTTCGGAGCAATACCAAGGAAAAGGATACATTTTAAAAGAGGTATGTTTTGAGTCCTCATGGTTACACAATTCACTGGCTCAACAAGGTTGGCAATTAATTTCTAGAAAAAAAACCCTGATTTCAGAGACTACCCTGCTCCAGAAGACAGCTTTCCAAACACGGATCACTACATTTGCACAGGTCTATAACAGGTCTTATCAGGCTGACAAATTCAGTTTTGAAGTGAAGAAATTATTAGCAATAGGTTACTATATATGGTTTCTGTTTTAGAGCCTGTAGCGCTGCTGTAAGCAGGAAAAAAAAATTACACTAGACCCGAATGATAACGACAATAAAAAAATAAGAATGTTACTCTCATTTCTAAGTAGTCACCCTAAACAGTATAGACTTGTGTTGGGATCTTCCCAGAAAGAATTGCCAAATCATCAGATCTGATCAAACTGCTAGTCATAACAGATGACAGCAAGCCTGTGCTGAAAGCTGCTGCCAGGGCTGAGCTGGAGCTGGCCGTCAATCCCAGGGAAGCAGTGTGAGCCTCCAGCAAAAGTCCAGCTCTGCCCCAGACAGCAAACCCTGGTCACAGAGCGCTCCTTCGATGCACGCGTGTGCACAGCGCACACAGCTGGGAGCATCCTTCCACAGGGAAATGTTCTAAATTAATATGACATTTTAATGTTATGGCTCCACTGTTGAAGCCTCTTATATTGTTAGAAAAAGCATTGGCTCTTCACATTAACCAGTTCTAACGATAATACAACAACTCTGTTTCAAATTGAAATGAATTCTCCATAAGAGAGATGAGTTTTCTATTAGACTCAAGAAGCACGTAGACTTGGGACTACTGCATCAAAGCACTGTGAAAAATATAATTTTATGTAGTTTGCAGCTAAAAATTATCCAGCATCTATTGTAAATCATCACCTATCTTAGAAACACACATCTGGTGGTGCGACACAAAAAAATTCTTTGAATTCGAGAACTTCTGAAGCAACCTCTGGAGGTGGAAGCTGTCCTTCCCCTGAGCCTTCTGCTCCCACACAGGAGGACCCACCGCCACTCCTGCTCATCTCACCTCTTTTCACATCAGCTTTGAGATACCCCACAGCACTAACACACGGCAGGGTTGGATAAAATGTTGGATAAACCCTGCGCAGGAAAGGCTGCTCCACTCTCCAACGAGACACACCATCATGTTTCCTGACCTGCACTGCATATGCAAATTACAAGCTTCTGCAAAACTTTAGTAAACGTTTCCTTTCCCCTGCTGATATGTGATATTCAACAGAAACCAGAAATGCCCATTTTAGCCAGTCCCACACTGACAGATTTTGCTCATGCAATGAGTCTGGAGTCACATAAGTCAGACATAGGATCAGTCTCATTATTTCCTTCCTTGTAGCATTAATTTTCCTCCTTAATCCAAACACAGCTTTCTGCAGTTATTAAAGTAGTTTTAATCCAATAAAATATAAACAGCATGGATCAAAGAATATCCCAGAGGCACGATACGCAGAAAACCGCTCATGTAAAGTTCAGCAACATAAAATGCAAAGCCTATTTACTGCACATGTAGAAAACCCAAAGGTAGGAGAGATCTGCAAGACGTGTCTGTCGCTTTTATTCCCTGTGCCATAATGCTATCTATCCGATTAAAGTGCATTTGAATAATCAGCAGTTAACATATTAATTTAATTAATATGTAACAACATTACATCGTGCAACAATAATGCTGAACTTGTTTTCAGATTAAATTCTCAATTACTGCAGAACATGTCCATTCCTAAACAGAAAAAATGAAAGCTACTTGTGTCCCTTTTCTTCCTAGCATCTTTTAAGAACAAGCACAGACACAAGTTCTGGAAAAGTGAATTCATTAATGAATGTACAGGTTTCATGAAATCCGTAAGTGTCAATTAATCCAAGACTATTTGTGTGCTTCTTTAATTGTAAAGGGCAGATGCCAGCACACAGAATTTGATGTGAGAATACTCCCCATGCCCAGTAAGGTCAGCTTGTCCCTCCCTGGCTCGTGCCACTGGGATGATCAGACCCAGTTCAAGTCTGGTGGTTCATCAGCTTTCATAAAGGGCAACCAAACCAACAAGAGCTGGCTGGCATCTCTGACACCACTCCTGGTATTTCGGATCTTGTTCAGACCCAAAGAGTTTACTTGGAGCCCATCACCCTGCTCCAGTCCCCCCAGTTCTCAAAGGAAACTGGGAACCACTTCCCAGGTCCCGGTGAGATGCCTCCTGCAGCAAGGCGGCATAGCCCAGGGGACGCTCCACCACCAGGCCTTTGCTTGCATTTCACACTGGCCTCATTAAAATTCTGCTTTGGTCTACTAGAAAGCATAAAAGAAATGAGGATCACTTTAAAAAGAGCAGTCTTGGTAAGAGGATAGTAGCCTGTAGCACTTTGAAAGATGTTTGCTTGTCAACATTGTTTTCTGTGTGAACACGGTAAGAAATTGGCTACGGCACCAGTCAGGTCCAGTGGAAAGGGATGGGGGAGTGGAAATCAAGTCACAAAATGCAGGGATGGGAAAGGGAAGTGAAACAGCAAGGGAGGCCAGCAGCAGGAGAGTGTTGGAATATCGTAATTTTCTGCAATTTTGCTGGAGTTTGCCCAGTTCTCTTTACTCTTTACTCTGGGTGTCTCTGCCCAAGTCGCAGCCAGGCCACTTCTGACCCAGACCGCCTTGAGGGCAGCCAGCAAAGACGAGCTCTCCACCCCCGCCAGCTGCCGTCTGACGGCGACGTTGTAACTGCTGCCCAGGGGCCAGCACCGTGCTCTGGTGGGAGCTTCAGCACAGCCAAAACACCTCCAGGTAGCTCCGGGCTTCCCTACCCAGACCGTTCTCCACCACGCTCATGTGCAAGGCTTGGCACTCCCTGTAGCAAAAGCAAACGTTACACTTTCTAACTCATTAACTGATCATTTCAAACTCATTAGCAGTTTGTTTGCTCCACTGATGAGACTCTCTGGCAAGTCTCTAGACCAAACACTGTGTTTGGTGGGTTGTCAACCCAGCAGAGATGACCACCTGTGACAGCGCCAGTCAGCTCCTCGGTGCTGTGCCCCTGTGCAAAGCCTCTTGCCTGGCGCATCACAAATTTTGGGCAACGCCACACGAGCAACTCCTGCAGAGGACTGGAGAACAGGCCCTTCCTTCACTTTCATGCAGTTGTGCTGTTGAAGGATGAAACCAGTAGACGTGTCAGAGTGTGGTATATCTCACTGAAAATACTGAAATATGATTTAATGCTATCTTTAGGAATAAAAAGGAAAGCACACGTTATCCGTCCAGAATAGATCCCATGCTTTCTAAATTTAAAAAGTTAATTTTAAAGAGAAATCCCAGCTCAGTCAAATGAAATCTACTTCCCTTTGAATTTCCCTTCTGATCTATGTATATTTTTTTATATTTCTGCTAAAGGTGGCCTAATCAGAGGTTACACTGCACCAACTGGAAAGTAACCCCCATAAAAATCATGTCAGAATTTTCCTTAGTATTCCAGCTAATGAAAGGACAAATAAAATACCAACATTATTTCCAACCTTTGAAAGTTTCCTTTCTGAAGAGTTCTTCTAAGTGCTAATTAATCAAATCAGTGATATTTTTCTAGGGTCAGTGATTCATTACTGCTGTACTAGCTGAAACTGTAGAAGTCTGAAATATGAAACTAAATAGATCATATTTCTTCCATAGATGGTGAAGCTGCATTTGCAGGCAGGATAGATGTTATCTCCAGTCAAATACATTCTGAATCACCTTTTTTCCCCTCTCTGTCTCTTTTTGATAGCAGTACAGAATAGTGAGATGAGATTACCAGAAAACTTTCCATTGACATCCAACCAGCGCTTGATGGGTGCAGATGAGCATCACCGTGTTCATCCTTCCCTCTTGGAACTAACCCAACAAGAGCCTGAACCACCTGAGGTTCATCACATTTCCAGCAAGGTTAATATATGAATTTAGCCATATTCTTCACGCAGGACAAATCTGGATTTGACTGCAAGGATGTGGAAAGCATTTCAGAATTCCAGGCAAACAGCGAATCTGCACAGATAGAAAACATGGAGTGGATGTCGCCTCACACCAATTACCTCCTTCCACCTTAGCACCCCTCCCATCAGGGCTTTCAAAAATGTGTATACAGAAAGTAATGCTAAGAATAATGTCAAAAGGAAATGCAAAGGCAGTAATGTTAAGAACAAAAAGAAAGAGCAAACTGATTGAAGATCATCACGAAGGGTAAAGAAATTGAAAGGAGGATGAGTAGAACCAAGGGGAGAGAAAGATGGATATTTAAAAACAAGTGAGAGCATTAAGATGAAGGGAAGAAAATAATGAAAAGAAAAAGAGAACAAAGAAGCTCAGTTAAAAGAAAAATAAGTTTTAAGCCATCTTGCAAATGAACATTTCTTACACCATGAAACCCAGGTTAGCCAGAACTGGCTTTTTACTAAATGCTTCAGCTGAATGTTGAATGTCATCTAAGTTTCTGCACAAAAGAAGTGAAAGCAAAGGTAGCTCTGGAAAAGCTCTGAATCCCACAACTGAGCTTGGAGTGGGAGAAAACCCAGCAGACACGATGGCAGCAACACCTGTGAACTGCTACGTATACAACATCTTTATAGGTAGGTAACTTCTATGGATTGTCCTGAAACCTTGTACTGATCAACTGCAAATGCATATGCCAAACACCAACCAATTTAATTTATCATCATATTCCTGAGGAAACACACTCAGACATTAACCTGATGCAACTGAACATTTGAAGAATTTGTCTTCATCAACAAAATAAAATGTGCAGGTCTTTCAGATCCTCAGTTGGAGGAAAACATTTATGTAATCTCAGTGCCAATCTCAATGCCACAGAAACACAATTTAGGAATTGACATTCTGAGTTATTACAAGCTATTAGATTTTTTTGTTGTTGCTGTTTCTTTTGTTACTAATGCCTGTCCTCAGCATAAACATTATATGCAGAAATTTCTATCTGCAATTGCACAAACATAATCTTTATATTGTCACGAAAGAAAAAAGTTGGTAGCTTTTTTGGGGGCAGCAAATGCTGCTCAAAAATCTCCAGTTTTAACGATCTTTGTGACATGTAAGGTTTGTCAGAAACTACACAACGTGACAGGTAACATACTGGTAATAAACACTGTTCCAACCAGTAATCTGTTGGAGATTATAGGGAAGGATCATTATTACTTGGTGCTGCTTTCAGTGTATTTGTTCAAAACTACAGACAAAATACTCATAATGCTTTGGGTATTTATCCACTTCGGGACAAAATTTAAGATCTGCATTTTTCTTCTGGTACTGAAAGGTCCAAAATCAATGCGTTTATTGGTACTACCGCACCTGATAGCCGCTTTTATCCCCCCACAGAAAAGGACTGAATATCTTTGGCTAACTACACCCCCTTTCCCATCTCGTTCATCTGCTGTCTTTGTACAATCAACTTTTGAAGTGTCAGCCTAAAATAACAATGTGGCCACCAGAGCAGAGAGCTTGTGGGTAGAAGAAACATTTAAATTGTTTGGTCTTTTGAGTTATCAAATAAAAAGAAACCCCAAGTGTTTACATGCTGCTTTTTGAGGAAATGCGGTGTCCCAAAGTATAGGAGATGATTTATTTGCCCACCAAATGGAGCAAGAGCTGTGCATCAAATGTGGGATAAAGACTGAGGTTCCTCTGTCAAGTCAAATAAATCCAGATAAAGAGAGATGCTTGTAGAGCTCTGGGTTTGGCTTAAGCCTAGTGCTTCTAGGTCTCGTATTTCTACCTTCCCACTTCAGCTAGGCCTGCAGAAATACAACAGTGGATGTTCCCTTTGTGGAAGTCAGAAGGTGCCCAGCTGCTGGCATCTGCTGCACGGTGTGGGGCAGGACACACGTACCTGCACCATGCACAGGTACCACACCTCGCAAGGACCAGCCCAAGCGCTTACAGAGACACCAGCACAACTGTAGGTAGCACCTGGGCAGCTACACATGAAAGTCTGAGTTGGTTTGTCATTTTTCTTTGGGGTTTTTTTCATTTTATATAAAAATTTGTAAATAAGGATTATGAGCCAGACCCTGCATTTCTCACCCAGGGAAACCCCTAGCAGACCTTAACAGCATCTTACTAGAAGCTATTGAAGAGTGTGGCAGCCTGTCCTGGGTGATGCTGTACAGGCATCTTCCAATGGAAATATTAATTAGAGGGTTGGGTTTTTTTCAGTGACAGTTGTGGAATGCAAAACAGCTTGTGTATGGATGAGGTGTTTTCTGTTCTTAAGCAATGAAAGTTTAAAATCTGTATAAGAAACCAGATTAGCCAGGTGAAAACAGGAAGATATTTTTTCAGAAGCGAACACATGAAAGGACACCTTTAGCGGAGAAAAAAAAAAGATACTGGCAATGCTAAAGGCCCTCTGAAACCCTCTCTGTGGTAGCCAGATT
Source organism: Ibycter americanus (assembly GCA_035590275.1). Taxonomy (NCBI): domain Eukaryota; kingdom Metazoa; phylum Chordata; class Aves; order Falconiformes; family Falconidae; genus Ibycter; species Ibycter americanus. The sequence continues at coordinate 52,802,438 of JAVJGI010000065.1, forward strand.
TGATAAGATTGTTAAAATTAAAAACATAATGTATATATCCCCACTGCTGTTGTAATGTTGATTCAGACCCATGGAATGGTTCCTTCTGATTTTATTTCTCCCAAAGACTGTTTCAAGCAGGTTTGTCTCCAGGCACCTAGCTGGAAAATATTCCCCACAGCCTCCCATCCAGATAGTATTAATATTTTCCTCCAAAGGCATATATCTTCACAAGGCTTTGCTACACTCATGACTAGTAATTAAAAGATTCAGAAAACCTTCAGGACTACACCCACACACATGAGAACCACATGGCAACCTGCTGCTGCTGAGCCCCTGTTAATAGCCTAATTAATTTTCTATAAAAGAACAAAGTTGAATAATCACCTCTACAAACCAGCTCCAGTTTTGCTCCTTCCCGACTTTCCCAGCCACGCACACATGGCTGCACTCGGGGAGGGTGGATGTACGCCCCAGTACAGGAAAAATGGCCGGGGCTTTTCCGGAACAGTTAGTTTTGTACAGATGTTATTGGGGTTACAACATTTTGTTAAATAGCTCTCCCAAGCACAGGCCTTCTCCAGTAAAGCATGGCTGGTTTACCTGCAAGTACAGGTGGGTGTGGACCTTCCCTTTGTAGGTCCTCGTGCAAATTAAATGAGCACCTGAAGCTACAGAGGCAGCATGAGGGAAATCAGCTGCCACCTCCTGCGGAGCACAGAGTTATTAATCACCAAATCTGCAGTGAAGACAACACCTTTGGGCTGCAATTGCCCCAATTCGCATCCGCTGAGGATGTGGACACAGTCATCCAGCACATCGCTGGCCACATGGCAGGAGCGGTCGGTCCCCAGCACCACGACCCCTCAAGGTGAGAGGACCACTACGAGTCTAAAAGAGGACGATACCAGAGGGGCAGCGAGATCCTGCGTTACTTTACAAAGAATTGACTTGGAGAATAACTTTCATCCCAGTTCAGATGAAGACAGGACTATTGGGTATGGTCAGATGCGTGACACAAGGATGCTCCCCAGAGCACAAAGGACTGCGGCTGTGCCCGACGCGCGCCCCTCTCCCAGCATGGCACCAGACGCGCGGCACCCAGGGGTGCCAGTGCCGCGGGCAGGAGCCGGCCCGAAACGAGCACGGAGCTGAGAGATGGACTACTAAGAGTGAAGGCAAAAGGTCAAGTCCAAATTAGCCCAAAGTGGAAAAAGAGAAACAAATTGAAATGTTAGAATAATTCATAAAAAACATTTTGTTTAATTTACAAATGGCTCTATTATCTACTTTGCCATCTTTGTAGCAATGGCAGAGAAAGGATAAGAGCGTCGGATGAGAGTTATAGGGTAATGTTATTCATAAGCAAGCCTTATCTGTCTCTGTACAGCTTGCATATTTTTTATAAATAGCTAAATTCTTTAACCATTCAGGGTTTGGAAGCAGGGAGATTTGTGTCTCACCTCATTTCTCAGAGGAAATGGATTTAAGCCTGTGGGACAGCTGACTTCTAATTAGTCAGAGATTTTCAGTTTGGTGAGTTTGATGAACCCTCCACAACACTGAATCACCAGCTGTGTGAATATCAGAGTCCAGCCACCGATACTCTGTGGAAATCACAGGCAGCATTTTAAAAAGGAGGAGGGAACTTGCTGACAAAGCACCATTTCTGATCTGTGCTCACTCAAGGAAAACACTCTCCCATCACTGGATTAGATGATGCAAACAACAAATGGTGCATTTGCTTCCCCATTCACTTCTCCACATGCAGATTACATTCTTCAACAAAATAAATGATTGAATTTCAGCAATTATGAAGATATTCCTATAATGAGGCATAGCAACAGCTAAAAAGCTTTAAATACAAAGAGTTTAGGTTTTTAATATGTTTTAAATTGCAGATTAAAGTAGGCCACTGTCCTTATGACTTTATTGCCTACTTTAGACTTTTGCATGGTTTAAAGTAGTAATTTTTATTTGGGTTTTTTTACCGAGAGCTTCCAAAGAGTCAAGCCAAGAGTGGTTTCTAGGGAATAAATCATCTAACAGCTACAAACATTTTATTTAAAATTGCTTTTCCCAGTTTGCTAGACCTTTTATTTTGAAGGAAGCAGTTTAAGGAATTTTTCACTGCAGTTGTAGTGATTAATAATTAAGCTTACATGGTTTGACTATTTATCTGATTTCCAAAGGCAAATTTTCATCTTGCCTATCTACCACTCAGCTACAAAAATGCATTACTTGCTTTTCAAAATAAGAGAACAATGGGAAAATAACATGTCATAAAAATAATATTGATTTGTTTAAAATTACACAATTACTTTGAGAACATCAGCGAACTGATTTCCTCCTTTGCTTTGGGTGTGTGCTGCTTTCTCACAGGGCAGACAGGGAGTGCCTGAAGAGGCTCCAGAGACGGGAGCCAGGTCAGGACATCTTGCAGAGACCTTCAGCAGTTCACAGCACTCAAGGTGAAGGACACAAATGCTCTGTCCAAGAAAGGCTCTTGTGAGATGGGGCCATTACCCCGGGGAGGAACCCTGTGCTCTTTCCTTCCAGTCTCTCCCTCAGTCCCTTGGGTTTCCTGGAATTCCCATTCACCCCCAGTTGTAGGTGTATGAGCCAGGGAAGCCAACACTTCACTCAACTACCCTTGTGCGCTGGGGTTTTTATACTAGTAGCTGTGAAAAAAACCCGTATTTCTTCTTGAGGGCGCCTCTTGGCACACTATCAATCGGCTGGCTTCACACAATATTTGCCACTACAAGATTCAAAGGAAGCTTCCTGAAGGCAGAGACCTCACAGAAATCGGTGACTAACTATTATATGATCAAGTAACCGTGCAGACCGTGTGAGTTTGGGTCCCTCCTTCCCACCCTGCCACTTTTTGTGGGTGCTGAGGCTTCGCAGAAATAACAGTTAATGGCACCCAGCAAGATGAGAGCAGGAAAGCAGGTCTGAGAGAAAGGGGCACTGGAAAGTTCATAATCTGAGGACGCAGCTGAGAAAGCTTTAATTTTGTAGTTTTCTAAGCTGAATTTGGTTAACTCTTGCAAACTTTATTACTAAAAATCAGGTAACAGGGCTTAGTACCCTGAGCTAAATGGCACACTGGTGCAGAAAGGTGCCCAAGAACTCTCATCAAGAAAAGATTTTTTAAACAAAATAGGGAATATCATCCTTATGTTATAGTACAGGGAGCTGAGGTAGGCTGAAAGTCTTGCCCTGGGTGAGGTAGGTAATTTAAGGTCCAAAAATCTTAACTCAGGCATCCTTAGCCCTCATTTTATCAACCTGCTGCATCTCCTGCCTTTTGTTCTTCACTGGATGGTAGCGTTTCAGTCTTTTTCAGGCTTAGCAATGGGCCATAACCATTGTAATCCAGCATAAATCTACCTAACATTTCAATAGAGACAATAAAAAGATAGATAAGGAACAGAAATTAAAGATCCTTTGTAACTTGTTCATAAATGAAGGAATAAAAGTATGTGACAGAAAACTCTCTGAAACGACATCCAATAATGTGGCAATATTTACAAGAGACACATCACTAATGGTTCATTTAACTTTGCAATATCTTAAATTCATTCATTTTGTGAAACTGGAATTATTCATAACAGTTTATTACAAGTAGATTAATATTCATTGGACAGTTGGTAGAAGATGTATGCTTAAAGTCTCTGAATTATTTTGCAAAAGAAAAAAGCCATCATTTTGTGAATTTTGGACAGAGAACTGATTGCAATCAGTATTACCCAGAAGTTCATTAGACACAGAAATACTCTGTGTAGAAAGGCATCATTTAAGTTAATCACTACCTGCTTGTCAGGCAGAGAACAGCTTGCTGAGTTCAATGTTTTATACTCTTGGATTGCACATTACGTCTCTCTGAAAAGCAAGGATTTAAAAATGTGTTCATAACGCTAATAAGATACGGCTTATTAGAAGTAATATTTTTGGTTTACATAAACTTTAATATAGCCAATTCCTGAAGTATTTGAGAAATAGCAGTTTCCAAACAGAGCAGCACAGCTTAGATCTACAATTTACCAGGCTCTCAGAAACACCTCTCCTCTATTCCTTGGGTGAGGACTGGAATATATACGTTATTTACTAGCGAGGTATTGATTTCAATAGGATTTCTGCAAGTTCAGTCCCTGACTCTGCTTTGTTTCTCCATTCACTTAAATCATTGGCAAGTCAATACAGCGAACACTGCCAGGAAACTTCCACCGCTGGATGGGTGCCCAGGTCTGCCAAAGGGTTGGTGCTCCGAGGACCACTACAGACCCCAGTAAAGTGTTTAGTTGTTTAATTCACACCCAGATTCCTGAACAAAAATTAGCAGAAAAGACATATGCATTTTAAAACAGGCAAGACAGCACCAGGGTGCCCTTATGCAGAAGCCAAACAGGGAAGAAACACAGAAATAAATGATTTGTCTCCTGTGGGTTTACAAATGTGAATCAGAGGGCTGGAGAGCTGACCTCCAGCAGCTGATGCTTCCCCGTGCACCGGGACCCCCAGCCTGCAAAGGGCATACACAGCCAGCACGAGAAGGCTCATTCCCAACACCTGCACAAGTCCCTGGATTATTTTTCTTAAGTAAAGCAGCAGACTGGCAGTTTTTAAAAATACATCTCAGCATTAATCCATCAATACATTTTATTTATTTGTCTACTACTGTATATAAATAATGCATACTACTAAGTGATGTTTTACCTATGCATGGCTCCAGTTGATCATGGTAATCAAATGGAAAATGAAAAAGTAACAGCCTCATTGCTTGCCCCCATCACTTGACAGGAGCATCTCTTTTCTACCTGTGTTAGCCATCAGGACAGGCATTGCAGGAAGAACAGATATAAAACTGTCAAATACAAAAAGAAACTGCAGTAATGCTTTCATTGTGAGACAGTAGGGAATAAGGAAAACATGTCTTGGATCAATAAAAAAAGCATTTACGCTTCTAGAACTTGTCTAATTCAGAAATCTCCAAAATTACAAATGTTGCCTCATGCATGCCAGTGACTACTTCTATCTCTTGTTATTAATGGGTTCTTTTCTCAAGTCTTCCAGTTATTCATGCACTTTTTTTTTTCAGCTCAACAGCACCATGACACTCTTAAGTGAGCATTTTATTTTATTTTATTTTGCCCCACGATGAAGACACAACATTACCTAGCAAATCGTGCTGGTTTAAAAGTAAACCGGCAGGAGAAATGAGCCCAACTCAAAAGAGTTCAGAAGTCAGAACTACAATTTAAT
>JAVJGI010000065.1:52807784-52833518 GCA_035590275.1 Ibycter americanus
CATACACGCTCGAATTCCAGTGGGAACGCCCAGCACCTCCCCCCCCGGTGAGGGGCCTCACACTGGGCAAACACACTCAGCGAGTCACCAGACACCCCGGTCCACTTGCTGGCCCATCCGCAGACGCCATCAGCAGCCCCCCTCATCTCTGCCCTCTCAGGCACCCAGCTCATGGCCTGAGGGGTCAGGGGTGTCCTGGGCAGCTGCTGCAAACAAAGCATCAGGAACAGCTCACGATGAATGGCAGAGAGGGTATAGAATACACAGTTCCAGTTATACCCACACAGTCATAAACTGGTCCCAACCACTATAACTAGGACACAAATAAAGCAAGGGCACAGCATGTGCACCTTCATTACAGCCTGTAAAATGAGATTTCACCATGAAATCCACTGTCCCTCTATGATTCTCAAAGCTCACCTTTAGGTCTCTTCTCAGCAATGCATTTAACGCAGTTTCAAAGTTGGCTGCATAAATCACACTGTGTAAAATTACCTGATAACATGTAATTAATGATGGCAGCTGCAAATGAATGCATCTTGCATCATCCTATAAGGCTTCACTCAGGAAACCCCAAATTTAATTGTGGATTCATTAGGGAAAAAAAAAAAAAAAAGGGTTGTAATAGACCAGCCGTGGCTGTGTTTCATCAGTAGCGCATCCCTAGCAAGACATGGGGTCTGCGCATGAGGAAAAGTCAGTTTCTAAAATGGCGTACTTAAAGGTATGTGTCTAGTTTCAGAATTTAGACATCTAAAGTAAGTCTGTAATTCAGCATCTAATCTGCTATTGCCTTTCCTCCCCCCAGCCTCAGGCAGGGACCTAGACAGCCTCACACAGACCAAGACCTCTCCCTTGGTGACCAGGGGAAGGGCCATTTGCTCCCATAGCAAAAGATTTGTCAGAAAATCTAGAACATAAATCAGGCAGCCTTACTCATCTCTTGCAGATTCTTCCTTTAGAGGCTACATGATAGGGGCGAGTCAAAGACTTCAGGTTTTGACACTACTACAACATCCAGATGCTCATGGTAGCACTTGGATGATTTGGGTCATTTCCTCTATCCTTGCTGTATGAGCATAGAGATCCAGTTTACCTTTTCACGACATTTTGCCTTTTTTTTTTTTTTTTAACTTCCACCCCGTGCTGCTGCCTCTGAGCTGTGTATAACCAGGGCAGAAACACCCTTGCTGTAGGAAAACCATGGGCAGCACCAGCCTTGTTACAATAAAGCCCTCAGCCAGCTGCCTATTAAAGCACCATCATTGTGTTGCTTCTCAACATGACACCATTTTTACAGGCCAACAGTAAGACCAAGAAACACCATGGCTCATGTTGTCTTTTTGATGTTTCTCCTTCCAGCCTTGATCTTCAGAGCAGGGCCAGAAGACGATCAGGGGGCTGGAGCCCCTCTTCTATGGAGACAGGCTGGGAGAGCTGGGGTTGCTCAGCCTGGAGAGGAGAAGGCTCCGGGGAGACCTTAGAGCAGCTCCCAGCACCTAAAGGGGCCAGCAAGAAGCTGGAGAAGGACTTTTTGCATGGGCATGTGGTGATAGGACAAGGGGGAATGGCTTTAAGCTGAAAGAGGGGAGATTTAGATCAGATATCAGGAAGAAATTCTTCCCTATGAGGGCGTTGAGGTGCTGGCAGAGGCTGCCCAGAGCAGCTGTGGGTGCCCCATCCCTGGCAGTGCCCAAGGCCAGGCTGGATGGGGCTGGGAGCAGCCTGGGCGGGTGGGAGGTGTCCCTGCCCATGGCAGGGGGTTGGGATGGGATGATCTTCAAGGTCCATTCCAACTCAAACCATTCCATGATTCCACACACACACAGCAGGGTGACCTCCAGGAGCGCAATGGAGCTGCTGCCCCAGGACAGACTGCCACTCCAGAAGAAAGCTGCTGTAATGGTATTTCACCACATCTCTTTTTATTGTTTACTATAAAATTATGCACATTGGGGTCAGTGCTTCACCTTGAGTAGTCAAAGATGATTCTCAAGGATTTTTAATTTCTTTTTGTCTTTAAGCTTGAACACATACCCTGAGAAAGGGCATTCCGTCACCTCTCCCCCTCTTCTAAAAATAGAGGGGTTGGACAGTCAGGAGAAGGGTACAATGCAACAATAAGATCAAGATAAAATGAAAAACCCATTGCACAGTCAAATTATTATCTAATTTCTTACAATATTAACAACATAGAAGAAATTTAAGATGTGAGCTTTGGATCTTTTTTCCCCACCGCCATTGCCTGTGACCCCCATAGTCTAACCATATGTGTAATGTTATTCCATGGGAACCCTTGAAACTAGATAACTTAATATATGTATATGCAAAATCAACGCACATTTGAATTTCCTAATGAGAACAGAGCCTTTGTAATAAGCCTATTTTTGGTCTAGGTATTTATAACTATCCCATACTAAATTGAAAAGAAGTAAGAGTTTATACATTCATCCAGTATTTGCATAAAATATGTGGCTAGAACTGATGTTAATGAGTTCATAATATCATTGTACATGAAAAGCTGTTTCCCTAGCTAAGGAAAAGCAAACAGCAGTTACTCAGCAGCCAAAATCCACACACACACAAATTTGAGGAATGGTTGTCTTGACCATTTTCACCTAAAAACCCGCTCGCATATCGATGCCACTACCGGCACAGCAGAGGCTCCTTCCCAGTGCTTTGGCTTCTCATCACATGGAGACACTGAAGCACTTGTGAGCGGACTCCACAGTTAAGACACCCTTTAGCAGCTCAGAAGGGTTGTAGATGAAATGCTACATGCTCAGAAAGTAAATTTAAAGCCCTGCTCAGACTAAGTGATGATACAACTCATCGCACCATGGTGTTGGGATAGGCAGCCACACGGTACGTCCCGCTGCAAACTAAGGCACCCCCAGAGCAGCAGGGATGGGGAGTATACAAAGACTCCTTGCCCAGCACAGAGCACTATGGCATTAGATTGTCTAATAATCTAGATATTATTAATATATAATATAATTAGATATTATAATCTAGATTATTAGATAATAATCAATTAGATTATTATGTAATCTTAAAATACATTTCAGGCATCCCTTTAGCCATGATTTATGCAAGATCATTTCAGAGAGGAATGACAGACACAGGCAAACCAGACATATCACTGAAAAAAAAGGACTTTTCTTTGCCAGTCATGAGGAAGGTCTGATGCCACCCTGATACTGCACTTAAACCAGGTTATTTTTAGTCACATCACTGTTTCAGCCTGCACATGACACAGTGGCAAGGAGGCTGCAGGGGGAAGCAGACCATGGCAGGATGATGATAACCCCCTGTAACCCAAATAGTGCTGAAATGCTCAACAAGAGCCAAGCACAGCCAAGCAGCTGAGTGCTGAAGGGGACCACCAAACCCACCTGCGCCCTCAGAGCCACAGAGTCCTCAGGGCTGGGATTGCCACAGGTGTGGGCAGTGAAGGCAACAACCCACCCTGCCCTTACCCTCCTGCTTTTCCACGGGTGGAAACAGGGCAAGAACTCATTGTAACTTCTTCAACTTGAGCCTGCTTTAGCCCCAAAACCTTTAAAACTCTTGCTGTCTTGTGTCGAACTATCTTGTGACAGCAGAGCTGCAAAAGTGCTGCCCAGGTCTCCTCCTGGTCCAAGCTGCTGACCCCCATTTCCCACCTCCCGTGCTATGTGGTTAGGCAAGCAGCAGCATCTCGCCAACAAACACGCCTGTATTTGCTCTGTACATCGCACTTTCTCCCTCTCCTGGAGTGAAGCTGGTGGAAAACGGGTGTTTTTCTAGCACATTTAAAGCTGTTTGGAAGAGATGCTGAGATTATGTACATGACCTTAATATTTCCCACTTCAGGAGCAACATCATTTTCTCCGCTCCCAGGCTGTGCTGGCAACATGATGAGAATGAAAGGTGCCAATTTTCTGGGGAACACCAACATTTGTCTTTAGAAAGCAGAGAAAGGCAAGGAGAAAGATCAGATTTTTGCACTTGACAGTTGCAGTGCTGGTCTGTACAGGAGAGGCAGGGCTGTGCACAAAAAGCGTTACTCTCGCCTAAGTTCAAGAAATCTGAATTTACCTGTCTGGGTGCTTTGCGCCCCCAAAACCTCCTGCAATCCTGTTGTGTTGGGGAACGGTGTGAAAATGAGGTGAAAGAACCAGAAAAGCCCCAGCCTGGCTGTGGAGGCGAGCTGAAGGGCTTTCAGAGGAAACCTTCTAAAATAACTGTTCCCATTTCTTTGTGTATGAACACTTGTCTCACGTAAGTCACACGTATGGCTTGCGTGTAGCTTTGAAGCAGAGCTAATGCTACATGTTCTCTCCCATTACCATATGTTTTTAATATTTGCCATTTCATCTATTTTGCTTTGATTTTATCTGTTTGTTTTAAAGCTGCAATGAGAATTGGATTTCTCTCCCCTCAACCCTGATCAGCTCTGAGTTGTTTGCTTTCCCATTTCTTATCTCCTATCTTTCTCTTTTCCCACCCTTACTATCTCGCTAACTTTACATCTATAAAACTCCCCAAAATTGCCCTGCATAAAAATTAGCTTATGTTTCTGCAGGAGCACAGTGAGCTTAAGTACGTATCCGTTATTAACTTTAATAGATGACATGCCTCAATCCCTTAAGCTTTCTGCTTTGTCTTAATTATCCAGAGACGCTGTTAACACCAAGAAGCCGAGCTCAGCATTGAGGTTTATTGTGCTAAATGCTGTACGTAAGTACGTTCCCACGCTGAGAAGGTGGTGCTGGCATCCTTCATCCCTGGCGGCTGGGGGGACCACGAATAGCTGGGGCTGTCCTCCATCTCCTCTCCTCTCCATCCCAGGGAGTGGGTGCCACCAGCCGGGACCGGAGAGGCATGGGTGAAGCCCAGCTTCACACTGACACAGAAACCCCTCGTTGCTCCATGGGTGCAGCACTTAGCAAAGACCTGGGCTGTCTGTCGAGGGAACCTGGGCTTTCCTGTTCAACTCAAAAAGAGGTTACATGAGTAGAAAGCCAACAGCAGCAGTAAGGAATTAGGTCAGAATTTTCTACCAGGGAAATTCTTATGCCCTGGGGCATAATGTGGTCTCTGCTGTGGCTGAAAATATCCATCCTTTTGCTACTAAACCCCATGCATTTGGCTAGCTGCGGGTACAAATATGCAAGCATTACACTGACAGCTGGATCAAAACGTGCAGTCAAGTGATCTGGAAAAAAGCCTAAAATCCTAGAAATGTGAACTTCCCCAAAGTGTTTTTCTCTTGGTATTTTGGTGCTGAGGAGACCTGGCTGGAAATGGCAGGGGAACGTTCCTTCTGATGAAAGCGGAGAACCAGCATCCAGGGGAGACATAGGGTCCAAACCAAAACAACATCTAACACCGTTTATTTGCTAACATGAGAGGACGGATTTCCTTCTGTTCTGCACTGCTTGTGCATACGAGGAAGCTGCCAGGCTCAACACCCTGCTGGGAAAGGGTTGTTCAGGAAAGCCCAGCCAGCCAGCCCATGTGAAGTGCTGCTGGAGATGGCTTTTTTCCATGGCAGGGCATTGCTCTGTAAGTCCGGCACAGTAACATGCAGCAAAAACGAGAAATGAGAACATTGGACGTGACCTATTTGGGTGTCACCACGGCTGGCCTGTGGCAGTGAAAGATGGAGAAAGGTTTTACTTATGGAAATTGTTCTGCTCAGCTCCTGGAGCCGGGAAATGATCTTAATTGCTTGAGCTCAGGAACTGACAGCAAAAAAAGCCTGCAACCCAATCCATTTTCTGTTCATAACAGATTTTTTAAGTGGCAAAGTAATTGTTCCTTTAATTTGTTTTTCTTTTATACAGTCTGACAGCTGTTGGCATCCAGGAGGGTGTGAAATGCTGCAGGGACTGGGGTGTAAGTCTGACTTGTAGCAACACTGGTCATCGTGGCTTTAGGGCACAGCATATCACAAACTTGTGATCACATGTGCTGGACTGGATTCTTTTTATAACTTTAATTTAAAAGGTTACTTGGATGTTTGCTTGTTCTTGTGATCTTAACAAACTACACATTTCTCCCAAACTGATACAAGAACAGCTTTCAGTATCCCAGTAGTAGGCTGATACACTCCTAACTGCCTGACCTCAAAACAGGCATTTTACATGACCAGGTGAAGATGTTTAAGACTTTTCCCTTGCCACAGTATTAATCCCTGGAGACGCCCAGCTGCCCCCGAGCCTGTGCCAGCACACCGAACCTCCCAAGCCTCCTTCCCAATCCCCATCACCTGCATATAGGGATTTTCTCCTTCGCCCTGGGCTGCTGCTCAAATTTCCCATGCTTTAAAGCCTAACAAAGACAGGGTTTAACAGCAATAAAAAGAGCAAGAGAGTGAATGAGAACCTGGCAGAGCTAAAAGCATCCAAAGAGAGGGGACAACCAAGAGCGATGTTTCGAATAAGAAGTTTGCAGAAACCTGCCTCTCTGGTCACCTAGAAGAAGGGTTTCCTTTGAGAAAGACGAAGTTAGGTGAGAAGAAAGCAAGTTTGGGAGGGCTGGCAGGGAAACAGGTGAGGTTTCCCAGGGAAACAGTGATTACCTCTGCAATTGCTATCCACGTGGGTGTGCTTATTGCACGTGAAAGCCGATCCCCAAAATGTGCCGCTCCAGTGGCATTCATGCTCCTGCCTTCAAGTCCGTCTTCCACCTACGTGAAGCACATGGGAAAAGATGCAGAAGACAGGGAAACACAAAGTCAGAGATGCTGCAGAGCCCAGCCACACTGCTGCAGGGGGAGAGACATAATTAGGCAATCTTCAGCTCCCTAGGCGTGCATCGGGCTCGCAGGCAAAGCACTGATGAAACCCACCTCAGCGATGTGGGGGGGTATTTTTCCTTTACATTATAGTCTCCCTCACAACGTCTGCTCAGCTGTGTGGGCTCTGTGCCACAGGGTTTGCTTTGGGAGAGGCGGGCAGGCAGCCGGGCAGTTCTGCTCCAGACAGGCAAAGGCTCTGCTGCTGCTCCACAATGTGCTGACTGTGTCACATTTGCAGCATTTGAAGCAGAAGTATCTTATCTACCTTAACGCGGGGTGCAGGAGGGGTATCAGCTGCCTGGGACCACCTGCTTCAGCTGCCTTCTGGGGAGGGCAGCTCCAGAGGCAGCCGAGGTGGTCAGTTTCTACAAGCATCGTGTCCTTGACCTCTGGACTTTGGTCACAGGAGCAGCTTTTTGTAAAAAATATTGGGGTACTTGGAGTGGACTGATGCCACAAAATCCTTCCACGCAGGTCCAACGCTTGCTGCAGGAGCGGTGCGTTCTCCAGACTGCAGCATCAGCACTCCCTGGACCCGGGGGAAAAGCTGCTGAACCTCATTCTTCATTCTTTCCCATCACTAACAAGTCAGAAGATAATTTTCACTATTTTTGTTATTTTTGTATAAAATAAAATCAGTACCTTTCATCAGAATTTTGCATACAAGTAGTAAATCCAATTACTCCCCATTGTTGCAAGCAGAGCCAACACCTCCTGGGTTATTTTCTTTCCTGCCCTCCCCTCATTTAGTAGCCCCATCCCTGGATATTTCTGCAAAATGAGTTACGTGTATAAAAATACATTTTCTTTAGCAAATACTTTGGCTTTGTGTTTTCTGGTTTTGTAATGCAATGAATCACCTCACTGCAGATCTATTGTTCCCTTTTTTAATTCTTAAAAGGGAGAAAAAACAGTTAAGTATTTGCAAAGTCTTATCCTATATTTTCAGAAGTGGAAAATAAATGAAGTGAGTTTCATTTCAGGAGGGTTATTTTTTTTCAGATATTCCCTGGGGCAAAATTTTGAAGCAGCAGCAGAGTCAGGTTGTATCAAGCATGAACAGTATCATACATATATATATATATACATACACATATATATATATATATATCAGGTTTCGACATTTGAAATCATCCTAGCAAAAGTCCTCTTAATTTTATATGTTGCATTAATTTCAAGTCAAGTCTGTGCATTATGACTAGAGTCTGCTGAGTCAGGAGTATGTACATTTTTTTTCTACTTTTATCATTATTCCTTTATGGTTTCACAAAAATTGAGTCTTGTTATAATTCAGCCACCCTGACTGATACCGTGCAATTTGGCACAGAGTCCTTCTTTATCGTTCTCTCCCAATTCACCTCTTCCTACAAGTGGGTGTCTTTCATTATGGCTGACATTAATACTGAATGAACTAACAGCTGCTTCTTGCTAATGAGCCGGAGCAAAAAGAAATCTCTCTCGGCGGCTGCAGTTTCAGGCTTGGCAGCTTGCCTGCCAAAATCTCTTAGAAGGAATCTGGCTCACTAGAAGCAGGGGTCTAAAATGTTTTTAGCTTTCTGTTGAGTTGTGGCAACATTTCATGCACTGGAAGTATGTTCCTAAGTGGGAAAAGCAGAAATATGTGTTCATTTCATGTACATTCCCTACTTTAAAAGTTAACCGTAGTACTACATTCCTATGTGATCACGGCATAAGCATCTGAGTGCCTGGAAATCTCTTAATATCCTCCCCATGCTCCCATGTGCAATGTTATAACACAATAAAGAACCAGCAGATAAAGAAAAAAAGTAATTTATGTATAAAAGATGACCCATACCATATGGACCTGAGCAGAAGACCAGCTCGACAGTACTGCAGGTGGCATCCGTGTGCCCTCCAACCAAGGCCAGGTACCCGGTACCCGATGTGAGACCCTGCCTGGGGGTCGATGGGCAGTTTGCCATTGAGGGAAAATGCTGGGGGCTGAATTTTGCCCGTCCAGGGTGCAGCTCACAGCCAGAGGCACCTGGGCATAACAATAAGCTGAGGAATTGCAAAAGGTTTATTTTCAGTTTCTGTTAAGTCCCACTGAGATCAGTATCAATAGCCTGGTGCCCTCAGTTAAGCACATACTTAATTTTCTCTGACGCTGGCTGACATATTTAAGTGCTCTGTGTCAAAACCCCATTTGCTCTCCTTGAAATGTCATTTTCAGGAAGGTGAAGGGACACCAAATGTGGCAGTAACCCCAGAAGGTCACAGGCAGATCAAAGACATGGAATTATTAACCAGCTCAGGGTACTCTATCATATATTATGGTAGAGATCAGTATAATTAATTGAGATAACAATAGCTAGCAATTACAATTTTATGAGGATTTATGTGTGTGCATATATATATATGTGTGTGTGTGTATGTACACACAAGTTTTTAATGTGAGTGAATGTTTTGGAGATTTTGGGTTTTTTTTCCCAAACAACACATTTGGAGGAGCCCCTAATTTGCAGAACTTTTATTGTAGTCAAACCACCAAAGCGTAATTTTCCCACCTAATTGAAACATGTTTACATACTTGCTCCATTTGTTTTGTTCTTTGCTTTATCTTACCCCAAGTTTTGCCAGCTTTTTGAGAAACAACATATGGAAGGAATATTACGAGCTAGGATAGTTGTAAGAAGTGAGTCCCTGCGGTGAGGGCAGAGCATGACCAGCCACCGTTTCCCAGGGGACGCGGAGCGATGCCAGGTCAGGTCAGGTCAGAAGGCATTGCAGCTCCCGCGACCATCACCCTTCACTATATTGAAGAAGCTTTCTTGACTAGAGGTGAGTAGTTTTTTAATAGCTTCATTAAGATAAACTGTGCATGTATGAAGGTCTCTCCAACCAAGATAAGAAAGATTTTCTTTTGAAATTCTGATTACCAGCAGCAGCACATTACAATATGACTTTGTATTAGAGGACAGATTTAAGGTTAAGGTTATGGCTAACCAGGCTGGACAGCTGAAATTAGAACCAAATGAAGCACTGCCCTGATTATTTTAAATAAATGAAGGCTTTAAAAGAGGATCCCATGGCTGACAGCATTCAGATGAACCTTAGCAATGCTATTTGTAGTACATCCAAAGGAAAAGCAAGGGGCTGAAAAACCTGAAGCCTGAGGGGACCCGAGCAGGGAGCGGTTGCAAGGCAGGCTCACCGCCATGAAATAGTCCTTTCTGACACTGATCTGAAAAAATATGAGAAAAACCCAGCCAACACTTTCTTTTTCAAGCGCATAACTACAAAGTTTCTGACAAGTTCAGTGTTTTTTTCAGCACTACAATTTTCCTTTAACTAGAGAAACATTTCCCCAGGAACATTTTACTGTCTAAAGCAAACTAAAGATGTCAAGTTACGCTAAGAATATTTCTTCTGGAGCACAGTGGTTTAATTTCTGACTCATTTTCAGGATTTACATTGACTATTCAACAACCAAGAGATACAGGCCTTGAATTCTCTTTGTCTTCGCCTCAAATCTGTTTGACAAGGTTACTTGACAAGAGATTCAAGTGTAGAGTTTTTTGGGGGCAGGGGAAGGGTTTGGTGAACTAAATTTTTCAACAATAAACGGAATTATAAATTAGAATGACTTAGTTACTCTATTGCGAAAGATCTTTGAAACATTGCCACTTTTTTAAATTCAGAAGTTTATAAAATTTGTCAGACAACTTTGAAATGCAAAGTATAGCAGGTTTTATTTCTCCATTTTGGTGAAAGAAAGTATCATGGAATCAGTTTTTCTTATTTAAATAGCATGAGGCAATGTGAGCTGGTACACTCTGCATGCAAAGTAGGGAAACACTTAGATTAGAAGGATTAGTGCAAAAAACATCTGCATCTCTTGTTAACCATAGGGACCATCTAGTAGAAGTGATTTTGGGGTTTTTTTTACCGTTAATTGGAATTCATTATAATAACTTTGCTTCAAAGTAAACATTAAAGACATTTCTGAGCTCTCTATTTTCATGTTTACCTAGTTAGAGTCCATCTGGTTTAAGCTATTCTAAACAATATCTCTTTGGTGTAAAAGGCTGGACTTTTAAAGAATTCATTGCTGCTAGCAGCTTAAGGACACCAGCTGTCCTCAAAGCCAACCCTTGCCTGATCCTAGGTCATTGCTACAAGCTCAGGTTACGCTGTCATGTCACATGAGGGCTTTTCCGTTTTGAAGACCATGTGAGCACATTTGTTCGGGAAAAAGAACTTCGATGTTCATTCAAATCAGTTACGCATCAAAGATGCTTTTATAATAGGAGGATTAATAATGTTTGAGACAGCGGATAGCACGCGCACACAGAGAGAAACTGTCTGACTGAAATACCTGAATCGTTCAGAAGTTCTTTAGGTTGGAAATACTTTACGCATGTTAATTGTAAATGCAAATGTAAGGAGCAAATGTACAGAAAAGGCCTTTGGGGTGGATTACAGTGTGTAACGTATTTTTAGGAAACCCCTTCCAGCTTACTTCAGTGAAATGCTGGGAACGCTGGCAGTCCCTGATGATTTCTTACAGGGACTGGAATTAGTCATCACCATGCAGAACTAGATGAAATCAAACATAGTACTATTCGATGATCACAGCTATAAAGGCTACTAAGGAGGTACCACCTATGACTACAAAATAAAAACATTGATCCTCTTCCTGTAGAGATGTCAGATGAAGAGGTCCCTTCTCCTACATGACATTTCAGCATAACACCGTTGTGTCAGTGACTGCCTTGCCCTCTCCAAGGTTTGAAAAGCACAGAGAACTGTGCACATGGCAGAGTGTGGCTAGAGGAACTGCTGGTGATGGGAACTCAATGAACCTTTGCACAAGGTATTGCCAGCTCCCAGCAAAGGGATCCTCCTGATACCCCTGTCGGGAAGCTGTGCTGGGACAACCAGAGTAGTTTTGATACAGGGTCCCCTGCAGAGGATGGACCCTGCATTTGCTGCTGCTTCAAACCAGCTACTCTGTTTTGCCCTGTGCATCCTTCAGAAATCCCAGTGAGGTCTATGCCAAAGCACAAATAATGCAGATGAGATTTAAGCGGTGTTGCAGGAAGCATCTCTCCATCCCAGTGAGCGCTGGCAAATGAGCCCCCAAGCCTGCTATTCCTCTCCCTCCAAATGTCAAGACAAAATTAGCCCATGGGCTCTGCTTTGAGAGGCAAGCCAGCAGTATGTATAGCAAACGTGGAGCCTTGTATTTTTAATCCCTCACGTACAATGTGCTTTTGGAAACCATAACCCTACACTAATTCTGAATCCCATGCCTGAAGGAGAACAGAGCAAGGGAAAGATCAAAGAAAGTATTAAAGATACATTCTGCATCCTTGGTGAAGCGGTGTGTCCCCATGCCCTGAAGAACACCGTCAATGGGGTCACTTAATCTTCTTCATATCTCCAGAAAGGTTAGAAGAAAAAAATAGTGTAAGAGAACATCAAAGCAAAAAAATCACAGTTCAATATCAATATGCCACTGCCTACAGTTTACCCCATGGCTGTAATAATAATGTCAAATCTACTTCCCCAGGTAATGTCCCATAGGAGCTGTGTCAAAATGACCTCATTTCAACAGGTCACACAAAAGCTCTCATTTGGTGTGGGCTTTCCGTCATCCTGACCTGGCCCAGCCACCCAGCAGGCAGAGCATCCTCCCAGCACGCTCTGCTCCAGCTCTACCTCCATTCACCTTGCAAAATGCCTCTCGCTCTCTGCTTACAAGCACCTCGTTTTCCCACCATGCTAACAATGAAGAAGCACTTTCAGTAATCGTTTCCCATTATTGTCACTAGGATGCAAGCCTGCAATATTCCTTGGATTGCAATCTTGATAATCGTCAAAATGTGCCATCCAGTTTTCCATCAAAGATCACAAAGCATTTATATGTAGCAGTGTTCACAAAAAGTGCTGAAAAAATATTAGTTCTAATTCCTTTCAGAATGACACATTATTACAAGAGTATTAGCAGAAGTTTCCAATTTTTCTAGTTCCTCTGATTTAGGAAACCAATGTAAAGATTTCTAGGCACTGCCGTATGAATAATTTAGCACTTGCTCAATTCATCTTTGAAAAACTTCCCTATTTTACCAGGATCAAGAAAATGCCAACAGCACCTTGACACATCACATCACAAAAGTAGGTGAGTAAATTTATGGTTAAAAGACAGATTAATGCCCAATAAATCTCAAAATATGGATCGGTAGGTCTTAGAGCTGTGAACCCTGAGTATGTATGAGATGCAAACTTTTCCTGACTGGTAGGTTGAAAGACTGCATTACAAGGTTGGGAGGCAGCCTATTACTGCTGATTTAGGCTGAGAATCCAGTGCAAACCGGTTAACACCAGGCACTTTAAAAATCAGAATATGCCATGATGAGTTTAAATAAAGATTTAGAACCCACATTTACTTTCTTATCTCTGAAAGTGTTGACATTTATGAATAAGGATTTTGAAATGGAAGTGTATCATTTGCAAGAGGGCATATCAAAGGAGGACCTTGTGGTCAAGGAAAAGCCATAAAGTCAAGAGCTAGACTAGGTTGAATGGAGACACTTGCTCATACAGAAGCATTCTAAAAGATACTTTCTCGTGAGGAATGAGGATAAGAAGGGAGCAGGAAGGGAATTCACACACAAGCAGGCTGGTGGCATTCATTCTGAGCCATAAACACTGGTAGCAACAGGATCATTGACATTCAGAGTCAAATCTGTGTTGGCAAATCACCTTTTTTGTTCCAGCAAAACTTTTCTGGCATGGTGATTCAACACTTCCCTATGAAACTCTGTTTGCTGGAAGCTTTCAGAATAGATTTAGTATTATATCAGTAGAGAGCTCTAATTCAGTGGGAGATGTTACATTTGAAACATCACCTTGGATTTGCACCTGGTTGTTATTGCTTGAACTCAGAGGTAGCCAAGGTTCTCAGGAAATCTGCCTCAGGAGAGGTCTGGGAATGCAGCTGTGTCTGTAAACAAGTGAACCCAGACGCTTCCCCAATGCAGTGAGTGTAACAGCTCTTTGAAGTCACCAGTGCATCTTACCTGTTATTAATTTTACAATAGGAGGAAATGTAGAAGTAAAACCCGTGCTTTAAGATTAATGTTTGTGAGCTCAGTGCTAAGTATTATTTACCCATAAATAAAATTATACTGTAGTCATTGAGTCTACAGTGGCTACACATTACTGCTTTCCCTGCAGCCAAAATGTAATTCTGCAGAAGCACTCCCACAGGTGGGACGGCTGTCTGGTCCCACCAAATGGTCCCTGGGAAGTAACCAGAGATATTTCACTGAAGGAACCAAGCAGAATTAGTTGTGACTTGTTATTTCCAAGAAAACCATAGAAATTTTTTTTTTATTTTGGGGGGAGAGATGCCCTGCCCACCCTGCTCCCATGACCTCCCAGCCTGCCCAGCCTTCGTGCTTTGGCACAGCAATGCTGGTTGTTCGCAGGCATCCTCTGTGTGCACCCTCTCCCCCACTTGTCCCCGAAATGCCTTGCATCCTTAACCCTCACATCTCTTCCAGGTACCCAGAGCCTCTATGTTTTGAGATGCCATATAACTCTGCACGCCCCCCCACCCCCCACTTACACACTTTTGCGTTACAACCAGTGCGTCTCTCATGATGAAGGTACCTTTCACTCTTACCTTCTCACCTTCATGTTCTGCATGGGACTCCAGCCCTAGGCAGCTTTTGAGCTTGGCCTGGAGAAGCCAGGTATTCTGCCCCATGAATTTGCATCACAATTGCTCTTCCAGTTCACACTGTTTCATGCAGCTGTTCACCGGTGGCTGTGAAGGGTGCTTGATTCTACGTTGAGAATGAGGCAACACACTGCTGCCAAAGGGAGACTTGCCTTCGGGAGCCTGTGCCCAGAGCAGTCCCACCACATGGCAGAGACATGAGCCTGCAGGTAAGGACTGGTTTAAAGCAGGTTTAAAGCACCAAGCAGTCTGTTAGGAGACAGGAGAGCAGACAGCCATCCTTATGCTGCTGGACTCCGCAACGTCTTCCATCAATGCTGTAAGGGCTCTGGGTGGAGAAGAGGTGCCTCATCTGGGGCGGTGCAACTTTCCTTTCGTATGCTTTTGCCACCTCAGCAGGATCCTCATCCGGCGCATCGTCCCCAGTGTGAATGAGAGCTCCATCATCTCGGCCAAGGAACCTGAAATGTTGCCTCCAACATGTGGTGGGCAAAGCTGGTGGGCAGCTGCTGCACCCACGTGCCCTGGCCAGACTCCCTGGCCCAAAGACAGAAGCCCTCATACACAGAGATGTCTCCAGAGACCGAGCACCACCACTGAACCAACAACCTCTGCTCTAACGGGAAAATGCACTCCTTTGGTGTTACCATCTTTGCTGTTGACACCCAGTTATGCATCTATATTTTTTATTTCTCAAATCTTAAAATTCTGTGCAGACCCCAAGCTCATTTTGCCAGGGAAAGCCATGAGACAACTATTTGTTCTTATTTTCATACTCACAGAGGAAAAAGCTGGGGGAGGGGGGGAAGTCTTTTTCAACCACTGTCACAGACCCACAGTTAGGTCAGGAAGATGCACCTGTGGTCTGGCTTCATCTGTTAGGAACACTGGAACCGTGGATTCTTTGAATTTAAGCACATATACCTTTATCCATTGATCTCTTGAAGCCACTTACCCAAGGCTTCTCATCCCATATATTTCCCCTACAGGGTTGTGTCTTCTCTGTTCAGTTCAGTGTTAACGTTCACCTATTAATTTTAATGGGAGAAGGTGGGGGCTCTGATGCATCAAAGCATCTTCAGAAAAGGCAAGAGCAGACACGTAGGCAACGTCAGGGTGGCAATATCTCAAGATGCATACTGCTTTCTGTGAGTTCTTGTGGCAAACACCTCTCACGAGAGACTGCTTGCCCAACCCCGCGTCCCTGCAGTGCACCAGGGTCCTTGCGGCTGCCACCCATCGGGGCAGAGCTGCCCAGGCAGCACTTTGTCCCCTCCCTGCCATCCCCATGAGGGCTCTGAGCCAAATATTCCTGCCAGCAACCCCTGAACAACAAGCAACAGTTCTGCCGGTCCCTCCTGCCCTCAAATGTCCTATTTCAGCCCTGGGAAGTGGTTGGTGTGAGCCTCACACCAAAGGAATTTATCGAGAAAAATCCTCTCTTTTTCCCGGGAATTGGGGGCTGTGTTTGGGGGCCTGACGCCAGCTACTTACATGAAATGTCTGTAATTTTTACCTTGTACTTCAACTGCTTTAATTGAATCTTTTTTGCTAGCCTGAAATTTGTTTTTAAATAAAAAGTTGAGTACATCTGCAGATGAGAATATTTGACTGCCAATGCTTACATAGACTGTGAAGGAAGTTTTTTAAAATAACAGCTTTTTCAGATTTCAACAGCATAAGTAAACATATGCTTTTAATAGTCCTCACCTGCAGTGGCACCTGCTTGCAGCAGATTAAAACTCTCAACCATATATTTGAAATAAAATCCAGCATAGCAAAGAGAATTACCCCTCCTGCTGAAACCAAGCACCATAAAACTGATTTTAAAGACACCAAAGGAGAGGTCTGGGACTGGAAATGGGAGTTGTGGGAGAAGAGCGGGCACGTGCCGAAGAAAACTCCAGCAGAGCCACCACCAAGGATTTCTGAAAGACAATCAGTGGTCAAATCCGAGGCATGGCTGTGACACTTCCCCCGCAGGACCCCTGCCTATTTTTTTTTGGTAAAGGCACATGCGAGATGGAAGAGGTTGCCATAGAACCATCTGCCTTATGCTGTGATTTAGTTGTGCCCAACAACTCAATGTCGAGAGAAAAAAATCCTCCCACTATATTACAATAGTTCAGAGCGGAGACGCGGCAACAACGATAAACAGATATTCAGCAAGAAGAAAATAGAACATCATTTTCCTTATCATTTTAAGAAGTGTCAGCTAAAATGAAAACATGCCCTTTACAGGAAGCACAGACCTTTCCTTCTTTTTAACTGAACAAGCATCTGCTCTGACAATGAAGGGAGAGTAATGGACCGAGAAACTGTAACATGTTTATTTTTCCCATTTGTTCATTTGAAGAAAGAAAACAGGTGGATGAAGAATTCTCTTCCCCGTCTGTTTAAAAGCTCTGCTCACCCTCTCATCAGTTAGTGCAGCTATCAGTAATGCTCCTTTCCATTCCAGCAAAGGGGAAGAGGCTCCTCCTTCCTAGCAGACCTGGGATCATTAAGAATATGTATTTTAAGGGAATTTGTACAAAATGTCTTCATTTCTTTCTTTCTTTCCTCTGAAAAGTTCAGAGTTTTCAGCCAACTCCTGCTGTGGTTTTGGTGGCTGCAACATTTGGATTTTCACACTGACGACAGCAGAGGCTGAAGACATTGACAAACCTGTTCCTTCATCACTTTATACAAATGTCTTAACACAAAGTGTTTTAAAATCAAGGAAACAAAAGGAAAATCCTTGTTTTAAAAATACAAGGAAAACCTTGAGAAAGCCATTGCTTTGTCATGAATCTCTAATTGCAGGTTACCTTCCCGTTCAGATGGAAAACAGCAAAGCCCAAGATCTCGAGAACTTCAAGCTTTGCATTACATTTCACCTGTTCACCTCTCAGATCCGCTTCTTTTGAAAAAGACTGAATATGGTATATTAAAAAATAATATTTAAGATTTTTCAAAACTACCACTTCATGGTCAGAAGCTCCCATATTCATCCTTGCCATCTGGAGTTGTTATTAGTTAGTTAGCAGCAGTGTCACCATAATGATGTATTACTGGATAATGAAAGCCCAGCTGGCTGCACACGTTTTGAAGATTCCAGCTCTGTAAAACTGTACTGAGAAATTGTACCTACAGATAGTAAGGATGAAGTGACATGGATTCCCACAGGGGACTGAGGTGGTCATCAGCAGTGAGACGTGGGAAGATCCCATTTTGGTCCTTGGGGACAAGTCTGCTTTAGCATCTCTGTTCTAGTCACAAGAGCTGTTAGGCTGGACCTCAGGGGCCACTCAATGCTCTCCAGTCACTCGCAGGGTTTGGTCCACAGGACCACACTAGAGCTAGTCTAAAGCATCTTCCCTCCCCTCAAAAAAAACTCCTGTTGTTCTTTGGAAGATCCATGAGCAAATCTCTGCATTCCCAAAGCCTCCCCTTATACAATCTTCAACCAGAGAGGATTAATTTTGGGGATGGAAGCCACAGGCAGAAATTTGGGGTGGAGTAGGACAATGAAGGGACTACATAGGGTGGACTTGGTCCAAACCAACAAGGCACAGAAGACCCAAATGTCTTTTCCTGTCTCAGCCAGGCACCCTGGCATTTATCTTCAACTGTTTGCACCAAGTTCTCACACGCCGAGACAAAAAATTAACCATGTTTAGAACGGACAAGAAAAGCCACTTGGCACTGCAGCTCTACAGAGAACAGACACACTGTAGACCCAGACCTGCTCTGCATACACTTTCCTGCCTTCTCCCCATCTGTTAATGATTTTCTTCATTACAGCACTTTTTATTTTTTGTCTAGAAGTTCTGCTTGGCCCATAAGCAAAACTCAGATCCATAACATAAGAAGACAGATTTACCCCCAAGACATGCTGAAATGAATGGTGACTCTCTTTTAACTTTGAGTCTGCTTGCCCTATTTTTCCTGTGATGTTCCTGTAAAGGGAGCAGTAAATCTACTTTACCAGTGACTTGCTGTATCTATGAAGTTTATAAATCACCAAACGAACAGCCCTGTCCTGCATTATTAATGATATGTTATTGTACTTTATTTCTGAGCCACAGATAAACTCTAGCATGCAGCTATGAGCCATGTCTTGGCAGTGCTAGGTTAACAGTTCAACTTGATGATTTTAAAGGTCTTTTCCAACCTAAACAATTCTATGATTCTGTGTGTCTTGTTTGCCCAATAGAAGAGTTTCTGGTAAGCACAGAAAAAGTGGTATTAAAATATTCTCTTAAGAAGTTTTATGTAATATGAAGATGGAGTAGCAGATAACACAACCAACTATAAAATGTTTTCTTGATATGACCTTTGGAAGTAACAGATGAAGTCATGGATAGGTGAATCCCGCCCTCCCCTTTGCCACTCCTCCCTTGAAAGTCACAGGAGAGATTGTTCGAGGAGGTTGCAAATGGCAGAGCAATCCCCCGAAGGGATCGTTCAGCACTGCAAAGTGTCTTCACCAGAAATCCTGCAAGCTTATTGATGCAGTATTGCCATACAATTTAATTTAGCAGAAGTCAGAGGGGAAAAAAATATGTATCTCTTCAAGCGCACTGGTCTGTAGAGCAGAATGAATGGTCATCTTCAGGAGCTGAGGGCTGAGATGTGTCAGGCTAGTCGCCTGGTATTTAGGGAGCAAAAGAGACCCAACAGAAGGCTGCAACTCAGCAACAACGCATAGAAGGACTAGCTTCCAGCCCGGGAGGACCCATCACCATTTGCCGCAGTGGGATTCATCTTGCCTTGTCTGCCTGCAGCATCCACGCCAGCCAGCTGTTGCCCCGTGCACTCCCAGCATCTGTCTCGGGGTGGGATGAGTGACTCCTAGCAGAGCTGCTGCTTTCTGTCAGCTCCACAGAGAGCCCAAATGAGGGGCTAAATGCCAAGGATACTGTATAGACCCCTGTGACTGGTAATTCAGCAAGTGGCGTGTCTCCATTTGCTGCTGACGACACATCTGAACAAGTGCTTCTGTTTGTTTTGCAAGCACCAGCTCTCGTTATCATGATGAGAAGAACTGGAGAGCAGAGGAGGAAAAAAAAATATCTCCGTTTCCACTGTGTGCTTTCAATATCATTTTGTGTAGCATCATGTTTCCTCTCTGTACTCATTCGCTTCATTTCCCCAGTGCAGGTAATCAAGCAAAAGGGGGAAAACACATTTAATTGTCAGCATGTGCTTATAAAACCACAAAAAATTGGCAGTGGGACAAAGGGCCAAGTTTAATGCTTTAAATTGTCATTAGCTCATTTTTAAAGCGTGAAAAGAATGGCAGGCACCCGGCCAATTTTCCCTTGGAAGCGGGCTTACCGAGGGCAAGCATGCAACTGCTGGTCAGGGGGCTCCTGGTGGCTGCCCTGCCTGTCCCGCTGCCCCCACAAACCCACAGCCCAGCAAAGGCAGCACACCAAAGGCTGGAAATACTCTGTCACCATGAGTCATCTCAATAAACTTGCAACTGGAAGGAAAAAAGCACTTACAGTTCCTAGATTTCCAATGGCTGTGTAAGCAACCGTTGGTTAGAAAAATTGGAAATTTATGGTTTTCTCCCGTTATGGTGTTTAACGAGTCTCAGGCGATGGAGTTTGCTCACACTCAGACTCAGAATCGATGCTGAGATTTTAAGCACATTGCACGGCATACAATTTAAAGTAGTTACTTCATTTATTCTGTGTTACCTTAAGGCTTTATTACTGTTGGCCCATTTTTTCATCCCATCCTTCATTTGCCAATGACAGCAGACAGAATCATTAAATCTACAATATGCAAGGAAGGTTTCCAGCGGCAGCACTTAGCAGCTCTGTTTTTGCCCATATGCCCAAAGACTTTTACAAAACCAGAATTTTTGAGTAATTTATGACTGTTCTTACCATGATACAGATGGCTTATTGATCCGTATAATCTAAGTACCTGTGGTTTTGCAGAAGAAAATACTACTCTTTTTTGTGCTGCTCATTTATGTACTCTTTTTCTAGAATGAGAATGTGCTGCCTATTACCTTAATTGACTGATTTTTTAGCAAGTTTTGGTCTAGCTAAAACAAGACTAATTTCAGAAAGCTTGGTCAGCTTGAAGTTTGCTCATCCTCCTCATCTCAGAACATCTACTGCACGTTGCTCATTCTTCCCTCTTTCACCTAAGGGTGACCTTGAAAGCAACACAGAAGGCCATCTCTTATGACATGCATCTATTTGAAGTTCAGGCAATGAAAACTGCCAACACTTGCATGAGGTACTCTCTATTTTGCTCCAAGAAAAACTCATGGTATTTAGATATAAGTTGTCAGTCTCATTATCCAGAGAATTTTTTTCTCCTACCACTGGAGCCAGTGCTGATGCTACTGCTGCTGAAGAGAGAGTGAAGTCCAAAGGAGACAGTTGTATATCTTTTAATCTAAATCTTCTTTTTTTTCTAATTATGAGAAATTAAAATGAACACAAACCTGTACTGTTCCTCAAAGGAGTGCCTGGTATGCACTGTCAAAAAAGCTCTTTCTTTGTAATGAGGACTACAGAATAACCAACCATGAACAGAATCAAACCACATGAAACACTAAAAGACGAAATGAAGACTCTGAGTTCTTTCTTACAAATAATCTGTCTTGCACCTATAAAGCATCAGGATAGTCAGGCACCAACAGCCAAAGGAAATAAAAAGTTACACAGGAACCTGCTCGGGTAAGCAAACTGCATTAGATCCTACACACAACCCTTCAGACGTGCCTCAGAGCTCTTGGTATGTAAGTCAAGGTATGCTACAGGTACCGCAGAGCCTTTATGACTTTGGTGGCACTCGAGATCTTTTGGGAAGTCTTCTTGGTGCAGTGTTTATTTTATATCATGTCCTCGTGACTTGTGTCCCTTTTTTTTGTCAAACTTTGTTCTGGCCAGACAACGGGAGGTCGTTCCACACAGGTCTCTGCATTCCTTAAATTCTCTAGGACCTGGGAAGTATGGCTCCACAGGATGAGACCCCTGCTGCAGGGACCCTGCTTGGGGCCCAGTGAGAAGTGCTTGCTTGCACAATGCGGGAGCACAGGGGCAGGAGGTGGGTGCCCCATGGACAACCCAGGGGTCCCATGGTGACCCGGGCATGGGAGTACACTAGCTTTTTTCCGGAAGTCAGAGCCCACAGGCTATTTTCAGGGTAATAGACTTCACAGACAGGAGAGAAGAAGTTTTCAATCATTTCCTTTAGAAAACAGCAGCAAAACCACAATGCTAGCATTAAAAAACCAACCAAACCTATCATTTCCCACTCGATGAGAGCGGTATTCTGCAGCTGCCACATACAATAAAAGAAACTGGCGCTATTCCTACTTTAACTTTTCCTGCATCTGCAATCATTCTGCTTCAGTTTTTACATTCCAAGGCATGATTTTTTAGTACCACAGAGCTCCCTGACTAGTTCTTGGACAAGGCTGTGGGTGCACCTTGCCCCACACCTCCTGGGGCAATGGGAGCAGCCAAGCTGTCATGAAGCCCCTGCTCCTGACTGACCCCCTCGGTCCCTCTTTTGGGGGTTGTGGGGAATGTGCACCCTCAAGGGCACAGAGATCTGCACAGGGGCAGAAGGAAAATCAGAGAATCACAGAACGATTTGGGTTGGAAGGGACCTTAAAGATCTCATTCCAACCCCCCTGTCATGGGCAGGGACACCTGCCACTACACCAAGTTGCTCAAAGCCCCATCCAACCTGGCCTTGATGGGCAACCATCACCATCAAGATATAAAACCAAAAAATGTTTCAACAACTCCTCCTCATCCTTTTGTGGAGCAGCCAGCCTGTCTGGCTTACGATGTCACCCTTCTTCAGGACAGTAAATTCATCTCTGTTGAAACCAACACATTTCCTGGTTAGCAACAGTGGCTTTTATATAAAGCACTCAAGGAACATCATTCTCAGTAGCTCCCAAGAGTGGACTGGGCATTCCTTGAGTAGCTCCTGATTTATAGCAGGATCAAGAATCACACCTGGAGCCTCTACATCGCTAGAAGACTTTTTTTCCCAAATACGCATACTTCAGGAAAGTTTTATCTTCTCAGGAGCCATAAACTTTCCTTTGGAATCATATGTCTCAAAAATAGCAATATTAGCATCCTCCGTAGCATAGAATGAAGTGAGAACAAAACTTCATGGAAATACAGAAACACAACAAAAAGGAAAGAGCACTTCCAATCACAAATTTTCTTTCTTTAGCAAAATCTTGATCAACTCGACTGAGCTGGTACCTGGCAGCTCATTACAGACACACACGTAAATGTCATTATTTCAGAATCAAAGGCCGAACAAGCCAGCCCCCAAACAGCTTTTTTGTATAAGGAAAATAATCCACAGTTGCTACACACAAAGTGAGACTAATTTACTTTTCCTTAATTAATCATCTTCATTTCCTCCCTTTTAGCTTTAGCCAATGAGGTGTAAATTACAGGGGCAGATGCATTTTCTGGGCTAAATTCCAAACAAAATATTCTTCAAAAAGTGAGGAGGCACTTAACAGAATATTTTAGTGTTTCAGAATCATTAGGCACTTTAAATTCACCTAATTCTGAAGGCTTTGGTGACATTATTTTACCCGTGTTCTTTCTAGTCTGATGATGGCAGATTTTGCACCCTGAGATCTGAGCGCAGCAAAGAACAAACATTGTTCCATCAAAGCATTAGTGGTTCAGGAAAACAAAACAAACTAGCCTGGTCCAACCCTGGTCCAACCCTGGCTCTTCTGCTACAGACTTTTTGGAGGTGGTTTGCTCCGAGGTTCCTTCATGCCCCAAACGTCACTACCTCTAGGACGTTCATGGCGGTCCAGTTATTTGTGGGGTGAGGAGCACGGTGAGGTCCTCAGATAGACACCAGACTTGGTTCCTATCCAAAATATTTCAAACTGTCTTTTTAAATTTTATTTTTGGTATTTGTCAGATTATCGCAGTGCTTAATGTACCACCAAGCAGTTAATGTATTAACAGCTTGATAAGTGAAAGAATATGGTAGGGAGGATTTTTCATTTAAATTTCTATGATACACAGTTTGTTTTATACTCGACATCACAAAAAAAAAGCTCAATTTGGTTCTTTCATTCTCTGTGTGTCGGTGTGCTCTCCTGCAGTACAGGGATAACTCACACTGGGGGTTTTTTCATTCCCTGAATGTAAACAAGCCCGAGCCCTTGTTTACAGAACTGAGCTATGGGCAAGCAGACT
Organism: Ibycter americanus; assembly: GCA_035590275.1. Classification (NCBI taxonomy): domain Eukaryota; kingdom Metazoa; phylum Chordata; class Aves; order Falconiformes; family Falconidae; genus Ibycter; species Ibycter americanus. The sequence goes on from JAVJGI010000065.1 coordinate 52,831,495, forward strand.
CTAATTTCTGAGACTACATTTGTGACCATGATCTCTGGGCATGCAAATTAGGAGTCTGCACGCTTTCCCACATCATTACTGTGGCAGTGTTCAATCATACAGAGAAACTCCAGGTACATAAAAACACAGGCACAAGACTGAAAATGTAATCCCAAAGGGAGCCTTCCTTGGTGTGTAACAGTTGCATCACAGACGTCGATTTCTAATTAGCAACCCTCACACTGAAGAAAGTTCATATATTTTCATCAATTGCAAAAAACATACGTACTGTAAAAAGCGTAGAGTCAGGGAAATATTTAGAGTCTGAGGATTTGAGAAAGGCCCATCTTGCTGGAAACACCATTATATTCAGTGCTACCAAAATCAATGCCATATATTTGAATTAAACATGTATTAATCCACCTATAAAGGACTGGAGCTACCCAGTCAATTTTCTGATTGTAAATATAGCTTTTCTTAATATAGTAAAAATAAACTATTTCTCTTTCAACCATAACTCTGGTGATGAAACCTGCTACAAGCACAGCTTTTTAGTAGCTACCATACCGTAATTATTCATCAAACTGACAGAATAAAGATCCCTTTTATCTGTCTTGTATTTCATCTAAAAACATTTAGGTGGTTTGCAAGCAACAACTTCACACACAGTCTCAGGACATTGCTTATAATATTGGCAATAAATAAATTCTGGCAATTCTGGCTGGAGGTGAAGACAGCATCTTCTGCTTGTGCTATACATTATCCACTGTTCCTGTTTACAGGGTGGAGTGGGTGTGTTAATATTAACTAATTTATCTTTTAAGTGTGTTCCCCAACCTTACAAATTATATGGGTGAGATCCTCAAACTCTACAAGATTTTGGTTTTACAAAGCTCTCTCTGACTGAGAGTTTTCCTCTCTCTAAGTGAGTGTTCGGTGTTACACTGAGGTGTAACCAGTCCGACCTGGGTGCGATGGGGAGCAGGAGGTGGCCCATGGGTGCAAGGTGTCCGCTGCCCCACGTGCACTGGGTCAAGCCAAAAAAGAGCTGGAGCTGCATGAAGGGAGTACCACAGCAGAGGACCAAGGGATTGCATTTACATGCACACGTTTTGGGTTGCTTGCAACTTAGGGACATAAATATTTCAGTGGAGATTTTAGTTCTGCCGTGATGTGTTTTTTCTTTGGATAAGGGCAGTTGGCTGCCTTTGATTCCTTGTTCTACTAAAAATCAGCAATGTGTTAAAAAATATAGTTGTAATGTATTGCCTGAGAAAGCCTGAGGACAAATAGGCTAATCATTCTCAATGGTCACACACACAGTCGTCATGGGCTCCGAGTCACAATACCTTGTTCTGCATGTAAGAAGGCTGCATGACAGTGAGAAGTTTCACTTCCAAATCGCATGGACCACCAAGGCATAAACCGTCTTTGCTGAGCACAGGGAAGCAGACCCCAATTTGGCAAGGAGTTCATTGGCTCCCTGTCATTCTGGTGCCTGAAGGAATGAAGAGCCAAGAGTTTTTTGCAGGAAATGAGTGTGATGGCTGATGCAATAAGAAAACAGTAAGCTAAGTCATTCAGTATCTCTCACCTGCAGTGTTTATTTCGTAGGCTTTTAGACCAACTCTTCTGTTATCAAATCAGCCATCTCAGTAACTGTATTAAAAATAGCAGAAGCCACCAGTTAATGCAAGCGTTATTTTTATTTATATCATATTATATAGGCAATTTTAGTTTACGTTCAATTGTATTTTAATTGTATTGCCTTGGATGGTCTGCAGACAGATGACATGCATTTTCTGGATATATATTATAATCATTGTAATCTGATTCAAGAAGATGTTGATGAACTTTAAGCATTTGGATGTAAGGAGGCTGGAACAAACACTCAGCCAGTGCTCACACATTCTGTATTCATTTTGTACAATCAAGGTTAGCCGGCCTCGCTCACATCATGCAATTAGCGTATGTGCTGGTTTAAAAGTAAACTGGCAGGAGAAATGAACCCAACTCAAAAGAGTTTAGAAGTCAGAACTACAATT
>JAVJGI010000065.1:52833618-52846458 GCA_035590275.1 Ibycter americanus
CCCTGTGCTGAGCACCACGTGGTCCCCCTGAGTCCAAAGCAAAAAGAAAAAGGAAAACCTGTTTTCCTTCCAAAAGGCTGGTGGTCACAGTCTGGTTGAGAGTGGTAGTTGCAGTCCTGTTGAGGTCCTGGTTCCCCTCTCAATCTTGGAAACCGAGCCGCGCCGAGCTGAGCCGAGCCGCGCTGAGCCAAGCTGAGCCGAGCCAAGCCGAGCCGAGCCGCCGAGCCGATGAGTGAGAGAGCGAACAAACCCCCCAAGTCCCCAAACCCCCAAGCACATACACGCTCAATTCAGATGGGAACGCCCAGCACCTCCCCCCTGGTAAGGGGCCTCACACTGGGCAAACACACTCAGCGAGTCACTGGACACCCCGGTCCGCTTGCTGGCCCATCAGCAGACGCCATCAGCAGCCCCCCTCATCTCTGCCCTCTCAGGCACCCAGCTCATGGCCTGAGGTGTCAGGGGTGTCCTGGGCAGCTGCTGCAAACAGCATCAGTAACAGCTCACGATGAATGGCAGAGAGGGTATAGAATACACAGTTCCAGTTACACCCACACAGTCATAAACTGGTCCCAGCCACTATAACTACGACAGCATAGAAGTATTATTTGGTAGTGTCTTCCTTTTACTAAAATTGACTTACGTGTTTTCCTTAGCTATCTGTAGGTTTTATAAGCATCTGCAAATCCACTCTGTATGACAGCATATCTGGTCTGCGATTTACCAACTTCCGAACAAACTTTTACTAATATTATTCAGCTTACATACGTTATTGAAACTGTAACACATGGCCTTGCTATAAGAACTATTCTCTATTTCCACAAACTTTGTGTATTTTAAGGGGTAGGCAACACTACGGTGATGAGGTTTCCTTGCCACGATTGTGAGCTGGCTACGGTGTCCACCGAAACCCGGTGCCAAAAATCTCCTAAAGACACCCTGAATTATTCCACACATATATCACAGAATAAAATAATAGAAAAGTATTTTCAGAATTGCTATAGTAAGTTTTTAATATTATAGTGGAGATCCAGAAATATTGCTATTAGACCAAATTTAAATGTCAGTCCTAAAACAAGCACAAAAATTCTGTAAGACCACCCAGAAATGATGTTCGATGACTTGTAGAGCCATATGTTTCATAGCAGTTTTTTGTCAGATTACCTGGGCTGGCAATACTCTAGAAAGTAGGACCTCCTTCAGTTTAACAGCTTTTACAAGCCTAAGGATTTACAAAGTGTCCTTTATTGACTTTGTCACTGCAGAATTGAATATTTCCTTTATATAATTTAGAGTAAGGAACAACAAATTTCATATTTAATCAAAAGTAGAGGATGTTTTTCTTTTTCAAAATTTCTAACCCATTTTCAAATTTAACCATTCATCTCAGCACAATTATTATTTTGGCAGATAATTTAGGTTTTGGAGTTGTTTCTAAAGCGCCCCCAGGCTCACACTCTGGCGTGGTTTGTTCTGTGCATTGAAGCAACCAGGTCGTACTCAGGGGTTTCCCTGCCTGAAACTCCATCATTTGGAGGGCGAGTAGTGCGGGATGAAGGGTTACGGCATTTTCTGCACAGCACAGGTGTCCTTGGGCAAAACTCTGTGTGTGTGCACACATGAGGATGCATGCCCATACCTGCAGGGAAAATCTGCCCCATTAACACTCACCTGTGTGTCCAGGCTGGCGCAGAAAGCTGTCTCTCCTTGCAGAAGCTGTCTCTCCTTGCAGAAGCTCTCCAAGGCACCCACGTTGTATCCCGTTGCATTACAGCTGCTTTGGTTTGATACTATAAGGGGTTCAACTCAAGGACCTGGGGTTTCCAGTACACATTAATATCTGGGGCTGCAGATAAATAATAATAATAACAATAACAAGAGTAGTTATAATTATAATTATTATTTTTATTGTTATTGTTGTTGTTGTTATTGTTATTATTGCAATGTGCTAGAGAGCTGTGTTTCTGGAAATATTATGTAGCTCAACCCTAAATCTAATCCCCGCACAAAATTATGCTGCTGATTTGCAGTTGACTGTGTAACATGTCCTCATGTTTCTGTAAGAAAATATTAAAATCTCCCTTATGTAAAGATATTGCCAGCATTGATCAGTGCAGCCAGAAGTGGGTGGATATAAAATTAAAGCCACCCAGATTATTGAGCTCAGTCTTTATGAGGCACATAAAGAAGCCAAGGAAGAGTTATCTCTCCATCAAATAACTCTTCCCACAGCAGCTGCAGAGCTCCTGGCCCTGCTGACGCTGCACAGCCCCACGAAAATACCTGGTTAGGCTAAAAGGTTGATGCGGACCATGACGTCCCACTGCCGAGCGGCTCGGCGGGCTGACCGGCGTGCACAGCTGTTGCATCTGCTGCAGTGGCAGACGCCTAGCTAATGCACTGGGGGTCATGAGTCTGACGGGAGTGAGAGCAGGAGGCTGACGAGCATCCTGCCCACTGCTGAAACCACCCCGTGGAAAAAACTCTGTGACACGTGGGAAAAACTCACACGTGCGCGGGGCTGCCCTGCAACCCACACCACAGCTCTTGCACTGCTCCGTGGCTTTGCTTCAAGGGGAAACAGCAGTGGCAGGGGGCAGGGCTTTAGCTGAGCAAATACACAATTATGAATAGACTTACCACATCTGCTCAATCCCAGGTCTGAAATTGGTTGAATTTGACGTTTCCAACCCTGACTACAGTATATACTTCTATAGTTCACTTTTAAAAACAAACAAAAAACTATATATCCACACATCTGTTGCACCTGAATTTGTCCAGACCTGGCAGGTGCAGGGATTAAAGCAATCATCCATCTGCTTAGGCTTCGCTGGGAGAGCCGAAGGAAAAGTAAGTGGGCACAGCTGGAGGGATCAGTGTTTTACAGCCTGTCATCACTTCCCACGCTCCCTGCTTCTCACTGCTGTGGTGAAAAGGAAAACAGCGAGGAGAGAGGAGTCTTCTGTTGCCCGAGTCCTCCGGGAAGACCTTTCTCACACCGTCATTTTGAAAGCAGTTTTCACATCCTTGAGTATATTTCCAGAATGAGTGTTTCTTAAACTTGCACATAGATGTATTTTATAGTGTTACACATATAGTAAATAGGTAGGTACGTTTGAGACAGTACCTTTAAAAATAATTTTGAAAGTAGAGTTATGCATATACTTTCCAGATGTTGAAAAGTGAGTCTTGGGATGCTGAGCATGTGGCCCCGGGGAAGAAATCAGCCGTTCAGAGAGAAGGTGGCACAGTGTCTCCTCTGGAGAGTCGGCCTGATCCCCAAGGAACCTTGGATGTCCCTCCCCGCCTTGGACGCTCATCCCCATGGAGTTATTTTTTCCTGGGTACCGACCCAGTCCAAACCAGCTGAAATACACTGGAGGGTGAGGAAAGCGGGGATGGGGGTGGGGGTGAGGTGGGGTGGGGGGTGTAGATCAGAAGCATAATAGGACCAAAATACGAAAGAAAGGGTTCACTTTTACCAAGGTGTAATAAGAGACAAGGAAATACAAGTATATTTTGCATCAGTAAGCAGGAATAATTGTAGGCAGGCAGAGCACAGTGTCCCGGGCTGGCCAGGCATTACACTTAACCCCTGGTATGCCCCTCCACACACCAATACCAGACCCTTTCTTGATCTGCTAAAGAGCTAATTTCATGTTGCCGCTTTCCTGCTTTAGGAAGGAGATTTTCCTTGACCCTTGCTCCGTTTGCAATGCCTGGTGTGTAGGCTTTTACAAAACTTTGTCAGACTGACGGCGGTTCCCGGAGCGACTGCTGGGTCAGCCCCCGGTGACACCCCCCCTCGCTGCCTCAGCTCCCAGCGCTCCGGGGAAGCACGGGCTGAGCATCTTCCTTTCACGTTGCAACTGCCCCAGCTTGGGCTGGCGCTGACGGCTGCCTTCCACCCAGACTCCATTAGCGACATCTGTACCAGACAGCTGGAGAATTTAAACATAATTACCTCAGCATGCATCATGGTGCGTTTGTTATTAAGGTATTGATTAATTGTGTTTAAAGTATACCAAATGACATTGAAAACTTCAATGGCTTTGCTATCAGCAGAAACCAAAAATAAACTCTAACCCCTACCAAATCATCCATATGCCTGCTCTTAGTGTGCTTTGTAGAGTTTAGACTGTAAAAATTACTTCTTTTTTTTTTTTTTTTTAATAAAAGTGGTTTAATGTTATTTCGTAATACTGAATTAGAGATGCTGGAATAAGAGTTTCAATTTCTGAATTGCAGCACTACTAAGGTATGTGGTTTCTTCGTAAGATATGCACTTCCCAAGGCTTTGGTTTCTCCTGTTGCATGCAGAACATGGGGCTGTGCCAGCTGGCACTGACAGAGAAAAGTACTGCCCCAGCACGTATCGAGTCCCATATTAATGTGACCCCAAAGGGCTCCAGACCCTCACTTTTGCACTGCAGGGACTATACCTCCACCACAGGCACAGCCCAGGACACAAACACAGGCTTGGCATCACCGTGTTTCCCAGAAATTTTCCAAAATTTCATTGCCCATGTTGGGTATGAAACTTGGAATTTTTCAGTTCAGTCTTGTTATTTCCACCATCAACCCTCTCACCCTTAGGAGGATTTCATTCCCTGCTTGCTCACGGGTGGCATGTAGCACTGAGAATGGTTTAAATGCATTGCAGGCATTATCTGACAGCCATCAGACTCTCCCTATCTCCTGTTGCAGGTGGACAACAGCTGAAGGAGAAAGGAAAGCTGTTTCTCACCCACCTGAGCGTTGCTTCCAAGCCCTGAACTCAGTCCTAGGGGAGCTAGCTTACAGTTATCCAGTGAGCAACCTTTCCTCAATCACCTCTGAAGAGACATTAAGAGCTACAACAATATAAGTACCTTCAGATTAATACCCTGTCACCTCCTTCTGCTCTGGCAGCTCCTGCAGCTGAGCAGATTACCACTCATGGCTGTGTATTTCCAATTCTCACCAGCAGCTCTTTAGCAGCTTTGCACCGAAGACCGTTCAAGCCATGCCACTGATCTCCAAGTTGATTTACAGCAAAATTATATTAATCTGTCACTGCAATCCTGCGGTTTGCCAGGGAGGAAGGAGAACAGGCAAAGGGACGATTTCAGCAGCTTGAGGAGAGGGGGGAAGGTGAGACATGGCTTTGACTCACTCCATGAGAAGAGGGTGGCTAACAGGATGGGTACAAAACATGGAATTTTCAGAGCTTTTCAAACTATCGTGGTTTTTGAAGTATTACTGTGCCTGTGCTGAGTAACAGTTCTTTGAAAAAATCTGCTGTTCAGGGAAACCCCTCTGGTGCATTCTTCCAGGAATTACATGGTTTCTGAGACTCAAAACTAGTGGTTTAGATACGGTCACTTAGGGCATGAGAGTTTAAAGATGCTGGCAGGTGTTTTGCTTAACAGCCCATTGAAGGCCATCTTAGTCCATCCCCTTCATTAACCTACTGTCAGTTCCAGGTACCTCTGTCTTAAACCTTCTTAGGGTGAGCTCATTGAAATTTTTTTCAAAAAGCCAGGATGAGCAAAGACTTCAGCTTCATTTTGGGTGGAAGCTGTTGGCAAAACATATCAGGTCATTCCTCTCCTTCGTTTGCTGAGGAACACGTTGTTTCCAAGGGCAGCAGAGGTCCCAGGCACACTAGCCACTTGTCTTTGCTGTTGAAGCTCAGCATTGCCACCGGCGATAATGATGCTCTTTCATCACCCAGATGTGACACAGTGCTACAGCACATCTCTGATGACTTCTCCAGCACCCACTCGGCGCCCAGAGGAATGGCTCATGATACCTGCTAAAGCACTGTAATGTCAGAGACACATGTCTGCAATAAGAATTTGAATATCATCTTTTCTGGTTTGCTTTATTTCCCCGCCCTCCCCTTTACCATTTGATGTTGTTATTAGTACACCAGAAGGATTAACTCATTATAAATGCAGGGTCTTGGGGACTGTTATGAATTTCAAACATTAAAACAAAGTGAATGAGTCCTTCAGAGCTCATCTTCAAATCAGCATAACGCTATTAATAATTAAACTGCACCGTGACCTAAATAAATCATAAGATCACACTTCATTTAAATACTACTTGTCACATATAGAGCTTGTCTGATACTCTATGAGGTTTGAGTGCTCAGCCAGACAGGAACAGTCTTTCAGGTGTAATTAAATTTATCTGTACGCCGTTAAACAAGAAACATCCTCGAGCAACCAGTGCATCACCGTCCCTCAGACCAGTGTGGTTCACACCATCACTAGACAGCTGGAAGAATCTGGGGTTATTTGGCCAGGAGCTGAAAACCAAATGCTTTTCCAAAAACCTTTTCCACTTGTTAGGAGATGGTCAGTCCACGGTGTGTTCGGTGCTTCGGTAATAAATATAATTGCTCTGCTCTCTTTTACCAGAGCTCGTCTTGGGCACAGCCAAGCAGCTTGGTGCACTTGAGGGTTACACCTTTGAGTATCTTTTTTCAGCAATCATAGCCAGAACCGCAGTGAAGTGTGCCTTTGCTGACACAAGCTGGGCATTGCTTGTCTTATATCAGGATTAGAAAACATACGTAATAATGCCTTGAAAGAAGTGAGCCCTAGAGAGACAGAGAGGAGGAGGAGGAGGGCAGAGCCAGCCCCATGCCATCCCGAGTCCGGGCAGCCAGACCCAGGGCAACGGTTGCCCCAGGGCCCTGACACACGTGTATGGACATGTAGGCAGTGTAAAAGGCAGTGCACATGGGAAAACAGAGCAATTGCACAGCCTGGTATTGTCAGCTTGAAACAAATCATTTAGGATTCAAAAACATTTTAGGTCTCTCTTCTCCACAGTGCCCATTACTTGGCTGTGTGCATGGAGACAGTGTCAAATGCAATACAAAGCAGCAACAAAAATAAGGCAGGTTCCTGAAATCAACAAAAGAGGCTGTTCTCATAGCAATTTGCCATCAAGAGAGAAAGCATGAAATAGCAGAAAATCGTGAGGCAGACTGTTCTCATGAAATTTTCAGCTCAAGAGGTTCAGAGCATGTGGATAACTACGTGAGCTTTTTGGGTCCTGTATGAAAAACAAATCAAAGCTTTGAAAACAAGCCAGTTGAAATATTATTGCAAAGTCATTCCTTATTGAAACTTGTTTGTTTTCAAGCTCCTAACACTCACTCAAAGTCAGCAGGGATGGGGCTGCATTGAGCCCCCGACCAGAGGCTCGCCCCCGCTGCAGACCCCCTACCCGCTGCCCTGACGCCTACGAGCATGCCTATGTGCAGTTTGTCCTGCGCAAGGATCAGCCTTGAAGATGTTATCCATGTGAGAGATTGCGAGAAAGAATTCCTCGTTTAAAACAGGAGCTTAATTCCAGCAAATTAAAAAGTAACTTTTCATTCATTAAAAAGAAGAGGGAAGGAATATGAATTGCAATCAATATAGCAGCTGAAAGCTGGCAATGGCTGTTCCCAAACTGGAGGAGCAGGGAAGGAGAAGGTGTGGGAGAGCTTTCCAAGCGGAGCCATGGGTTCGTCCTTTTGCATCTTGACAGCAGAAATCTTACAAATCTTACTACCTCTAAAACCCCTTGCAGTCACTGATGGCACGAGGAGCAGCCTGGTGGCTTCTCCCAGCAGCGCTGGCCGTATCCGCAGCACGGGTAGGCAACGGCTGTTGGTAGCCCTGGGCATGGGATCGGTGATGGCAGCAGACAAGGCTCATTGCTCTCCCTGTTTTCCCAGGAAAAAACCAAAGCCCCTCACAGGATACTCTGCTGGGATTGGGAACTCTGCTAGTAAGGTACCACTGCAAAACCTTCTCCCAGAGACCCCAAATTTTTAAAGGCAAGAAGGACATGGACACAAAAGTGGATAAAGTTTAAGAAAAAATAAAAAAAATCACATTTCATACACTCTGGTGTGGTTTTGGTTGAGCATACCTTAAATAGTGTTAAATCCTCAACTTCTAGAGATTAATTGTCCAAGGCAGAATATTTTTCTTTCCCAGGCAGAAAAACCTGTATGGACTAAATTAGTAAATCATTTTTTTTAAATACTGATATTTTCTGGGGTAAACCCAACATTTTTTTCCATGTTCTTACAGTCTTTCTAGGGGATTACTGAAAATTAGAAGATAGTAGGAATGTAATCAGGATCTATCAAAGTACTTATGCACCTAACACTTCTTTAACTAACCAGATTTAAATGCAGACAGGTCTAACTTCACAGTTGTGTTGAGTAACTTGTTTATTAGCAAAGAAAGAAAAAATAATCCTGTTATTCTTGTGCCTTCTCCTACGTGTGGTTCCAGCACTCTGCGCATTTGCGATGTGTGTTATATTTAGGTAAGCTTCTAAATATAAGTTATTGCCCTTACCAGAACTGAGGCAATGTTTGAAAATTTAACCAGAAGTATTTGTTTGCATAAAATTCTGCTATAACTTTAATGAAGTTCTGGGCTTTGTATATCTGCTTTCTGGGGATTCTTTAGTCAGTGAATTTCCTTCTGGATATTTGAAGAAGCAAATCCCTGTGGCATATTTTTAGGAATATGTTTCAGAGCACATACTAAAAAGGAAGGAAGAGTCTTTGTAACAAAACTTCATTGTAAGACCAATAATGCAACTATTAATTGGAAGCCTGGAACAACCCTGCCTGTGCCACAAAATAATTCAACAAATTATTTGATAAAAAGCACAGTCAGAAGAAACTGTGATGTGTCCACAAGTGGAAGATATCCCTTTCATCTGATCGAATCTGCACTGAACCATAGGTGCCAACCAACCTGTGCGACTGAGCCCTCCTCCTCCCCACTACAAACAAGCAGTAGAGCCAGAAAGGGCAGCAAATTCTCCTTAAAACCAAAACCATATCTATCTTCCTTATCTCACCTCACCAGGAACGTGACACAGTCCTACGTCTGCTAACAAGAAATCCTGGTGTTTCTGAAGCACGTAGACCAACTCACCTAAGTTCATTTTCCTTTCATGTATAACTTCTTTTTAGGAGAATTACTCAGCTGAAGGGTTGGTGGTACTTACGAAACTGATATGTCTTTTAAGTTCAGAACAAAGTATTTTAGAGTCCTTGCCACAAATGTTATATTTTGCTACTTTTGAGATAATAGCCTGAAATTAATGCACATGTGCTTAAAAACTGTAGGCAAAAATTGACGATTAGAAGAACTAAAAGCTAAAGTTACAATGCAACGTCAGTGAGATCTGCTAATGTGAAGCATAGCTTCCTTTGTAATTTCCAGGCTATAAAAATGCTGTAAATAAACATGGCTCAAGAGACCAGTTTTAAGGCCTTCTGTCCTCCCACTCCCCTGATGGTTATGATCACTCATGTATTACAGTCTCCTATTTAGGAGAAGCATCTGCATCTTCTGTAAGTTTTTCATAGTAGATGGTGTTAGATACATCTAATTTATATCATTTAGAGAAAGGGAGGGAGTGCCTAAGCAGTAGCCTCGCATCTCTGATTGATGTAGTTATTGCTTCTTCGGTGATGAGACATCATATAATCCTCTAAGCTGATTGTTCCAAAATACTCTAAAAATGCATTACTCAAGTCCAGCTCTCCAGGAAAAAGCGGTTATTAGAAAAGTGTAAGTCTACGGAGGGCGTAGTACCAGTTGACGTGCCCCATAATAAACAGACGTCGGTTTAATTTGTTTGTTGGTTTCGGCCCTGCGCTGAGCTGGGCTCTGTGCCGGGCCCGTGAGGCTGTGCAGCGGAACCGGCGGCTCCCCCAGCGCACGCGCGCGCCCCTCGGTGGCAGCGGCAGCCCGAGCCCGCGGCGGCACAAGGTGCAGAGCCTGGCTGCGAGCACCTAGTCCTGGGGGAGAGAAATATTTTTTGAGAAATAAATTAGCACCGGGAGGGCTTACCTAGATGAAGTTTTACACATCGCCACAGCTGCTCCCGGTCAAGAGGAGAAACCCCTTCCCAGCGTGGTCGTCGTTGCACGCCACATCGCTCACATCCCCAGCAAGCAGCTGGGGACACAGACCCGAGCTTTGCACTTCCAAGCAAAATCCCCTCAGCCGAGGAGGCGGACAGGGCCAGCAGCACAGCCTCACGCAGGCGCGGGAGCCGCAGCCCGGTGCTCGTGTCCGGAGGAGCCCAGCTCCGCTGCACCGCCAGCAGCTCAACCTGCTGATTTCCAGCTCAGCAAATGAAAATGGTATTTGATGAGGCATTCTGCGGCTGAAGGATATTTTTTTTCTTCTTGTTTGTGCTTCTTTGAGCATCCAACCGACTGAAACGTGAATGATTGACTTCAAAGTGGGAAGAGGAAAAAAAGAAGAAATCCAAATCTTTGAGCATTTTTTGAGTGGGACTTTGCAAGTAAGAAAGAACATCCAGAAAAGGTCAGACGTGAAAGCCTGGTTTCTAATGACTTTCAAATTGTTCTAAGTCATTGATCTTAATATTTTTATCAATATCAGTAACCTAGGGAGGAGTTAGCAAATCATCACTGTCGCGGTTTGGCGATGCCCCTGAGGCTGAAGTGAGGGCAAACCCAGCTGAGGACGGGACTGGCTCGTCTCCTGGACTGGGCACAGCCCACGCACAGCCCATCTCCCTGTGCCCAGTTACGTACGGCAGGCGTTTTGATGCTGATTAAAGGCGACACGGACAGGATGGGAAGTCTCTAATGGAGAAAACAAGCCCAAAGTTTGGACAAGTCCCTGTCTGTCCTGGGCTGCATGAGGACAGGGGGGCTGGAACTGCAAAATAAACAAAACTGTAGAATAAAAGCGGGACTTTTCCTGTACGGGGCTGTCTTTGGAGTGTGGCTCGTGCAGCTGAGTCAGTTAACATACTTGCAACGAAAAGCCTCCATACATCCCCCCCACCTTCGTTATATTTGCTATTAATAGTATCTGAGGCTGCACTTTGATTTTCAAACACAAATAACAGAAAGTTTCCAATTAAAAAGGATAATCTCCTGTCAGAAAGAGAACAGTAAGCACAATGAATAATTTAAAAGCTTTGGGGATATAAAGATTTATTATATTTCCTAACAAGCCAGAAGCTTTGATTAATGGTTAAAAATAGAAAATAGGGATGGGATTACATTGTAACAGTATAAAAATAATCATTTTTATACTGTTAACATAGTTTGAAATGTTTTCATTGCATGAAACAACCTGCCTGTCTCATTTTTTCTATTAAAATAGACTGATCAGAATGCATTTTTTAATAAACTCATTTGGAATTAATTAACAAAATCAGGACAAAAATTGCAAAACCAGCAGGGTTTTGTAATATTAAATAGTTCATTTTAAAATCTTAAAAATTAGAAATGGAAGTTTTCTGGTCATAGAAATCTCTTCCTGTAGACTTGGCCTTACCAAGTTGCGTGCTACAGCACTGAATTTCCCACTCAGCAAAAGCACATGAGTGTGGAGGGCACTGTGTGGATACTTGCATAGTTGCTACCCACAGCACAAGAAATATATTAACCTATAGCAATTTATGCTACTTAACTTATAAATAAAAGCAAAAATGGCGAAATCACACCCTTTATTTTAATCCATTATGTGACCAAAGGCATCTATAGAAACTCTCGGTCCCGTTGTTAGAGTTTTCATGCAGTGGTCTCTACCCATTTGCCACCAGTTCTGCAGTATTTTTCAAAACAAACATATGCCTGAGCACTTCTGTGTGGTTTTTCCTTAGCAATGTTCTGTTCATATCTAATATCATTATTCAATAACACCTTTTGCCAAATATGACTATTTTGTAAAATACTGTTAACTTTCCAGTGTTACGTATGCATTAGGACTGCTGGATCCTGTACAAACAGCGCTGCCCAGCAGTACACAGTATATAGCATTACAGCTTACAGTGTATAAGCAACAGAGCAGCGCAATGTCAGCTTAGCATGAAGATGACCCCACATACACTAACATATGTATACTATACCCCTGGGTTAGGGGTACACTTCTTATCTAAGCTGCCACAGCTCATCAGCATGGGGTACTCAGATCATGTTCTTGCAGAAAGTCCTTCCTGAGTGGGTCAGGAGACACACCAGCTCAGTAGTACTGAATAACTATAAATTTTTCTCACCTCGGGCATGTTTCTCACTTCTAACACATCCTTAAAGGTGTTATGACAGATGGTAGCAAACACAAAAATCCTTTTTTTTAAAGGTAATTTTATATTTGTTGCTATTTTTTGTGACTTGATTAGGAATTAGATCTAAGAGTACTTGGGGGAAAAAAACAACAAACTTCTAATAAAAAGCCTGTTTTTGTTAGGAAGTTAGAAAATGGCCAGACTGCAGAATCCCAGTGAGTACTGCCTAAAACTAGCAGGAAAATTAAATGTGGCAAAAAAGGTGAGGACAGCAAGAGACGAACAGGCATTGTTGAAAAATGATGCTTGAGAGAGTGTGTGTGGAAGCACCCCTCCTCCTCCTTCCCATGCTGTACGTGCCAGCAGCCAGCATCAAGCCCCGCTCCCCCTGCGGCACATCGGCAGCTCCCAGGGTCAGCGGTGCCCGTGGGCGCACTCCCAGCCCCCCTCCCTCCGGCTCGGCACGGGGGAAAGGAGCGGCAGTGAAGATTATTCCTGTGGCAGCAAAGGCAGCATTTCTCATCCCAGCCCAGGCTTTGCACTGGTGCCCAGATGTCAGCAGCTGTGCTTTGTATGCAAAAGCACTGCGAGATTTTTCATTGCCTCACCATTGCAGCATGGGCTTCTTTTTTGGTGTCCGGTTGTTCAGAGAACAAGTTCAGAGAAGGCAAGTAGAAGAAGAATTGTAGAGAGGTTGTAGAAGGTTAATCAGCATTGATTGTATACAGTTGCTTCTAAGGTGATGGGTTGGCTGGTGTGGATAATGTACAG
>JAVJGI010000065.1:52847197-52870204 GCA_035590275.1 Ibycter americanus
CAGAATCCCCTCCCCCGCCCTGCTGGCCACGCTGCTGGGGATGCAGCCCAGGGCACGGGTGGCTCTCTGGGCTGCGAACACACATTGCCAGGTCATGTGGAGCTTCTCAGCCACAAACACCCCCAGGTCCTCCTCAGGGCTCCTCTCAATGCATCCTCCACCCAGCCTGCATTTGTGCTTGGGATTGCCCTGACCCGTGTGCACTTGACCTTGCGGAACTTCATGAGTTTCACACTATCCTGTGGGCAGATCTTGCAAAGGTTTTATCTGCCATGCAGGGAGCCCTGGCCATGCCCCAGCCCGGCCGGGTAGCAGAATGGGCCGTGCTCACTGCCACCCCACTGTCTTTGCACAGGTCCCTGCGCACAGCATCCCTGTAGGGCGCTCTCTGCTGCGGCTCCAAGCCTGCACGCACAGCCGCATTGCTCCCTCTACTCTGCAGCAGGGACAGCCCATCCCATTTCAAGGCAACTAAATCCTACAGATCTTCCAATCCAATCTGAATGATGTTACAACACACATGAGCAGCACAGCACCTAAAGGGAGCTGCCAGCACTCTCCCACCATTATACCAGCCTTTCACAGCAGCCTTTCAATGTGCACATCCATCGGCATCACTACTACAAAGCCCTGTGAACCTCTGAGCTGGTGCCTTTTTATTTTTAGGTTATTTGATAATATACCCTAGATACCTCAGGTGGTGGGTAATTGCTGGCAGAGCTTACGGCAGGAGACAAGCAAGGCGGTGAAGGGCTCCGCGGCGCAGACAGCAGCTCCTCCCAAGAGCGAGCACCAAGCAGTCCTGCAGCAGCATCCCTGCCAGGAGCAGATGCAAACCTTGACTTCTTGGGGCCATCAGGATGCAGCACTGCCTCTCAGGGACGGTTTCAGCTCGCTTTCAGCTTCCCTCAGGCCATCCTTCTTGTGAGGTCTCTTTATTTAGACCCTTTAATCTCTAAACTTCCTCAGTCCTTAATGAAGAGATGGTGGAAAGTGTTTTAATGGTTTCCCTCGGCCGGCGGTGCGCATCCCTGAAGGCGGCTCTCCTGGGCCCAGGGATATTATTTCTTCCCAGCTGCTGTCAAGAGTGGTTTTCTCTCCAGTGACATTTACCCATTAATAACACACAGTGTGGCACTCGCTCAGAAATGCATTACGCCCGATGTAGGGCCCTTTGAAAGGTGTGAGTACCTTCCCACTCCTCTCCCAGAGGCTGAGTGACCTACAGCTGGTCCATGGCTCTCTGCTCACCGCCTGAGCTGCCAAATCCTCCCCGGCCAAGATTTGCCCCTCAGCACAGCACTCCTGGGGAAAAGTCCCGATAATCTTCTGCATGGCTCAGTTATATGCCAGGCACCCCGGGTAATTTGGTGCAACTTTCAACATAGTTTGTTGCACTGCCTTGTTTTGTTTCCATGCATGTAATGGTCATCTTAAAAAAAGTTCCTTTAATTAGCAACAGAGGAGAGCCTTCCACCTTGCTGCAGGCAGGATGAGTGGGTGTTTAAAGGACTGCAATCTCTAGAATAAGGGTTACAGACTGACTGTTTGCTAGAAAAAAGTCCTGCTTTATGGGAAAGCAAAGTCCATACTCAGGTGCCACTTAATTAAGGCAGCCAAAGTACAAAAGACATACCTGAGAAAGAAGATGTATGTAGCTCTTCCAGTTTGGAGAGCAATGCCACAAACGTAGCACTTCCATTTTTACAATAGCTTCTACACAAATTTTTCATTAGCGTTGGCTAGATGCCAGCTCCCAAGGATTTGCAGTTTTGCAATAATTGGATATGTGATTCTGGAAGTGATAGGACTTAAAATTCATAGGCCTTGCCTAAACACATACATACATAGATTGTGCTATCTATTTAGGTTTAATCAAATGAGATAATACTGCTATTCACTAAGAAAATTGTATGTGTTATCTTACTGTAGCATGTAGTTTTGTTGCAATGCCGTACTTAAACAACAGTGTTAAAGGAATGGAGAAAACTTAATAGAACTGAACTTGCACATCAGAAGATAAAAAGGGTGTCTTTTTGTTGGAGTCCCAGAAGGCATCACACTTTTCCTGGCTGACTCCCCTTCCCCCTCTTCTCATTGCTGGATTTTCTCTATTCCCAGTCGTTGCATTGTGAAGCCGCTGACGAGGCCGGTGCCATGCAGCCACCAGGCTGATGTTTGTCCAGTGCCCCTCAGCCCAGAAGGCTGCTGTGGGTAACACCATTGCAGGACAAGTGGTCCAACATGCCGATGCTGCTGCAGGTCTGCGGTGAACCTCTGAGCTTCGCCTGCCCTGCACGCGGCTCTCGGGAAGCGGAGACATGCTATCAGCTCTCTGAAGTCCTTTTGCTGTGCCGGACAGGGTGAGTCACAAGGGTATGAATAAGCATCCCCGCTCTGTGATGGTTAGCTGAAGCTCCAAATCTTTCGAGATTCGCCTAGCATTAGTCATCTCTTATTCAAAAAAATAATTTAAAAAACCCAAAATGTATTCAACTGTCACCAAAGCGTCTCTGCCCTCTCCACTGGGTCCCCGTGAAGGCAGCGCAGGGTACCACTGCCCCTTCCATCCGCATCATGGTTCAGTCGGCCACTAACCCTGGTGTATCCCACAGTCCCTCTGGTTTTGATTATTTTCCACATGCCCCACTTACTGATTTGCTTCCATTGCAAAGCTGCTATCTGGAAGCCTGACACTGTTGGAACTTCCCTCCTCTGTCCCCACAGAAAAAACCAGGGCTGATCTCACTTCACGGTAGCAGAGGAAAAACTTGCAGTTCAGGCAGCTGTAACCCCCTTAGAACAACGCCAGCCATCAGCCCTTGGAGACCACAGCTGCTTTTGCTGACAGCTGATGTGCAGGAGCAGGACGCCGGCCCATGCCACCCATCCCACTGGGCAGCCCCAGAGGAATGGCAGGAGGAGCCCCAGGCAGCATCTCTCTCTGCTCGGTGTGCAGGCACCAGCGTGCAGCTCAGTGCACAGCACCTGCCCGAGGTGCAAATCTGTCTCCCTTAAAGCTAATGGCAAAAAGGCTGCAGGTTTCACCCCTCGTTACACCAAAGGTCTGATCAGAATTATGCCATGCAAAGCATAACTGATTACTTACTGGAAAATGTTAATGCAAAGACCCACTTTATTCAACTGGTAACTTCTTGCTCTTTTAAATGCATAGCAGTGTTGAATGCTTGTGCTGTGTTTTCCTTCCCTCTCGTTCCCGGTGAACTGGGTGACAAGTGACATGGAGCCACCCCGAGCTGTGAGACTTGCTTGTTTTCTGCCTTTCAAGAGCTTTGTTTTCATGAATCCACCCTTGCAGAAAGATTCTGGTTTCGACATTCAGAACACACTCGTAAGAGCTGCAAAGTATTATTTGTGATTAATCTTTGTATACTCTAATAGATGAATTTCGCTTCATCATGCCTCTCTCTTCTATGTCCCCTATTATCTCCTGTGTCACCGCGGTGTCGCCGCGCTTCCTGGTGGTGCACAAATCATGGCATTAAGTCCTTGAGCAAAGATACAGAGGTCACACGGAAAATAGCTTCACACTTTCTATATGTTTATTTTTCCAGCCGCTGCCGGTGGGCTGTGCTGTGAAAGGTGGGTAGGTGGGTGGTCGGAAAGGGGTCTCAGCGATGGGGGCCACGCTGGTAATTAATTGGCACTCTCAGCTGTTACTCCCCACACTACAAAACTGATTGCTTTTTTAAATTGTCGTCTTCCTTCGCCAAGGGCAGAGCCTTATCTGGTGCTGAACAAGTCTCTGCCAGAGCCTCGTGCCAATATTCAGGATGTATTTTTCACCTGAAGGTCCCCACAAAGGTGCGCTCAGCTCAGGCCCCGTGCGTTTCATACATCCTCCACACAACCTGGTGCTGGCGTTCAAATCCATCAGGGAATCTGCCTGCCCTGCCTTTTATTGAAGGTCTGAGGGACTTCAGTGGATACTCAACATCTCGTTTGTGTACACAACACATCTTAGAGAAAGGCAGCTATTGTGCACATCAGCCTCTGTACACATGCCCATTTCTCTGGCTGTGACCCAAGCAGTTGCTGGATAAATGGGGAGCAAATCCACAGATGGCCTCTCAGGGCAGCATCAGAGTGGGAAGCTGGTGCTACATCCAGGGGATGTATGGAAGACCACACGTCGATCTACTATCAGAGAACATTGCTCAGAAAAGATGCTAACACAGCCTGTTTTCTGCTCAAGTGAGCAAAATATCCTCATAGGAGAAGTTTGTTAGCTTGAAAATAGCAAATTTTTATGCATGATATAATTCACTTGAAGCTTCACTGAGCTGAAATTGCCTGACCTTTTGATCTTTTGCAAATAAATAAACAGCCCCAAGGTAAGCTTGAAAGTGCTGTACCCTCAGTGGAGGGGGACAGGATGCTGGAAGGATACGAGAAATTCAAGCTTTTTTTTTTTCTCTTCTATTTTTTTTCTTTTTAAGGGACCAAGACTTGGGAAAAATATAGGTAGTATAGTATATTTTAAATGTTGATCAAAAAGAAAAAACCCAAACTATATTCGTACAAAGGTTCAAAGAGGTGTTATCTTTGCAAATATTGCCTTCCATGGCACTGCCATTAGGGCTTGCTCAGCCAGCTCCCAAGGCTTGCATCATTGTCACCCAGAATGCTGCTTCTGCAAAATGCTGAGGATATATTTAAAGCCCCAAGAGGGAGCAAAGTCTTGATGGATAGGCTTTGAAAAGTCATTAAGGCAAGGTATAGAAAGATGGAGCTATTTTGAACCAAAAAGTACATGAGTGGCATGGTCACTAAATGAACTGTCAGTGAAGTGATAGAGAGCCCAGTGGGTTTTTAGATGGAGTAACTACAGCAGTGCATGCTGAACGATTGTGTGAATTGGCCATAATTGGTTGGATATGTCCCAAGTGGCAAATCTCCTCCATTCTGCAAGGCAGGCAATTCGTATGAACTTTGTTCAGCTATTAATCAAGACGTGAGGGGGGGATTTTCTTTTTAGCCTTCACATCCACTTCCATAAGCCATCTAACAAAACGTAGTTCTGTTTTCAGAGTGATGATATGAGAGGGTCTGTCTTCTTCCCAGGGGATTTCTTTGAAGTAGTCGTCATCACACAGGGGTCCTGCCTCTTCTCTAGACCTATCAGGATAGAGGAGAGTTTTGTAGACTTCTTGAGATTAAACTTGTGGTGCCTCTGCATCAGGTTTCTCATTTATCTCCAAAAGGTGCTAAAATTTGGATAATGCAAAGATTCTTCCCAAATCAAAATATGGGATATGATTTTCAGTAATTAGCAGGGGTCAAGCTGTTTGAAAGCCAGTGGTTTCCACCTTCTGCTATGAATTTCACAACGTTACAGAACTGTGAAATGATATTAATAACCTAATTATTTCAAAGGTAAATTGAAGAAAGATAGCCATGCATGAAACCACGACTGGGGGAAACCAGACCTCCAGCACCCAGTAAGCCAAGCAAGAAGGTAACAAAGCAGCACCTGAACAGCTTTTTTGCCTTTGGTTGCTGAAGGTGAGAGCAGAAAGGTTTTGCCCCAAAAATGCTACTCACCAAACCTCCAGTGCTGCAGTTACCAGGAGTCGATAAAGGAATGACTTTGCAAAGGAGATGACTTCCTGCCCAAGAAATGTACTCATGGATTCAAACCAGGGATGAGTCTTACCTCAGGGAGGATGGTCCATCCCCACCAGAACATTACAGCTCTCAGAAAACCCATGTGGGTCTCCTCCTCTTGCTCCAAGCTGGCATCCCCACCTGCTGGACAGGCACAGCACACTGAGCTCCAGTGGGATCCTGCACTGGAGTTCCTGCTGGTGCAGACACATTGTAAGATCCCTGAGCCATCGTGATTTAGGTCTCACTGTGATATTTCTCCCATATTCCCCAAACACGGATTGCTTGCAGGCAGTTATTAACATGCTTGCTAATGAAACACTGAAATCCACACTAGGACAGTCAGCCGTCAAAGTCGTTATATTGCTCTAGTGGCCCAGTTAAGGACTGCACAAAACTAAATGAAACAGCAAAATCGGTATTTTTTAAATATTAACACACACACCCCAGTTTTAATTTCTCCCCTTCATGACTTTTCCTGCCAGCCCTGCCCAGTGCATGCCTGCCCTCAGCAGGGCAGGGGTCTGCAGCCAGAGCAGCACCAGAGTTTCCCTTCAAATAACAGTAAGCAAAAGCTTACTTTTATTATACTTACTGTATATCTGGACACCAAATCCCATAGACCAGTTCACATGATCATTTCCCCATAACCCCCTTCAGGGTCTTCTTACAGGGATTTCCAGATGCATATAAACATCTCCACCATCTCACAACTCATAGCCAGGATCAGGCCCTCACACCCACTGGAAGCATCACCTGCACTGCTCTTACACACAGCAGAGCAGCTTGTGCACGCACAAACGTCTGCTCCAGGACCAAAAGAGCAGTGCCACATCCCCTGGGGAAGGCACTGAGCCCCACAGCTGCAGGCACTGAGACATCAGCCACCCTTGCCGCTTGCTTTTGCACCGAGCCTGCTCCCGGTCCAAAGAAAGCAGCATAGCATGGCACAGCATGGGGGAGACCAGCCCGTGGTGCTCTCCGACCCCTTGCTTCTTCCACACTCATGGAGCAAGGACAATGTCACCCTACACTTGGCGCTTACCCACAGCCACCTCTGCCCTGCACCTCCTGGGGCTGCCCCACGCATCGGGGGCTGCCCCGCGCACCGGGGGCTGCCCCTCAGGACAGCAGGAAGGCAAAACGTTTCAGCTGCTTGACTTCGGCAGGATATTTATTTTTTTTGTTTATCTCCCACCGAGACCTGGAGCTGGGGAGGTAGAAAATTGAAAACTCCCACTGGAGCTTTGTCAGGCTCTGCTCTTCCCAGGAGAGGAGAGAAAAAAAATTTAGCTTTTGCATGTCCAGTGTGGATTAGTGTTTCCAAGGCAGAATAATCATTTGATTTTTCATCTGTATTTAATAAATAAATAAAACATAATATATAAAGAAAACAAGTACACTCAATAAAACATCTCTCAGGCCTGTACTGCACTTACTAGCTGCAATCCTGCTGGGAACTGGGGAGTGAGGGGAGTTCTTGCCTCAGTAATGCATTTATGAGAGAGAAAAAAATGAACAGAATCCACTGGCATTGAAAGAATACAAGTCCTGTTTTAAATAAACACTCCATTTCAGTCAGAATGCAGCTTTTTGTTCTTCTGAATTTGTGTACTGCTGTAAACCACATGTGCTCCTTCCTTCCAGCATGCCTAATGTCAATTATAGGCAAAAGAAACAGGAATACTTGTGTCAGGCAACCTAGGAGATCACCTTCTGATACCGTTATTCATAGCAATGTATGAACATGCTTTTCAAACATGCAAAGGTATTTTATGCTTTTTATGGACTCCCAGGAGGAAAGGGGACAGGGGGCTGCTGGAGGACCCACAGCAGGGCTGGGAACAGGGTGGGAACAGCCCCGCTTGTCCCATTGCTGCAAGCGACTGCATCACCCAGCCCACAAAACCTTTGCTGTGGGCAAAGGGGAGCACACCTGGGAAAACGGGCCAGGATTTCAGTTATGCCAGGGATGCATTCTGAAAAGTCTCATAGCAAAATGAATATTAGACTAGATTAGACCAACGTAAGAAGGACACTTACCTGTTGGAACAAGCCCAGAGGAGGCCACGAAGATGACCAGGGGGGCTGGAGCCCCTCTCCTATGGAGACAGGCTGGGAGAGCTGGGGCTGTTCAGCCTGGAGAGGAGAAGGCTCTGGGGAGACCTTAGAGCAGCCCCCAGCACCTAAAGGGGCCAGCAAGAAGCTGGAGAGGGACTTTTTACACAGGCATGTGGTGATAGGACAAGGGGGAATGGCTTTAAGATGGAAGAGGGGAAATTTACATTAGATATCAGGAAGAAATTCTTCCCTGTGAGGCGCTGGCACGGGCTGCCCAGAGCAGCTGTGGGTGCCCCATCCCTGGCAGTGCCCAAGGCCAGGCTGGATGGGGCTGGGAGCAGCCTGGGCTGGTGGGAGGTGTCCCTGCCTGTGGCAGGGGGTTGGAACTGGGTGGTCTTTAAGTTCCCTTCCAACCCAAACTGTTCCATGATTCTGTGACTTCACTGTCTTAGAAAATTCAAGAAAAAGTAAAGGGATGCCTATGGATGCACAGGAAGGGCACCAGGAACACTCCCCTTGCAGCACTGGCACACACTGACCCCAGTGCCCCCCACCCCCTGGCTTGGTGTCACCCCCCCAGATGTGAGCTGCTGCTTTGCCCTCCTGGCCACCCTTTGCAGCCGAGGGCTCCACGGCACCAGCCCATGGCCCGTGGCCCATCCCATCCTGCTCTGGGTCCTGCACTGCAGCACCACACACCTGCATCTCTCTACACTTCATCATGATGATAGAAACAAACCTTTCTTTCTACACAGAGCAGCATGCATAAAACCTCTGGGTCAGAGCTACAGTTGTACAACACAAAAGCAAGCAAAAGTTTTTACAGGATTATCTGTTCTTACATACTTACTTTCCCTCTTTAAGCTTTTTTTTTTTTTCTCATCCTTTCTTTTCTTTCCCCTCAGACATGGAAGGATTAAACAAGTAGTCAATCCGAGCAGCTGGGTGACAGGACTGAAAACTCAAATAAATCATTTTTCCCTTATTTAATACAGCAGGTTGTTTTGGATGGAGGTAAAATTTGTGTCAGTTTAAGGTAAACAATTCAGAGAACAGCACACAAAAGCTGAAAGCGAAACAACACGACTTACAGATCTGCTCAGGCAATTCTGAATAAACTGCCCTTTTAATAAGACTTTGAGAACTGTAAATAAAACTTTAAAAAATATTTCTGACTTAACTTTCAACTGCAGACAGATGCGATTGCTGTACCCGCCAGTGACTTTCCCTTCCTAAGGAGGTTTCTAAGAAACATCTTTGATATTATAAAAATGGTTGTGAAAAAGTTTCACTTGATGGGAGAGAGGGGGAAGGAAGGTGCTTTTCAAAATACTTCTAGGTGTTGCAGCTAAATTCTGTGTCCCACAGTATTGTTGCTTTAGGATTGCCTTCCCTATTTGTTAGCAAAATAAAAGGAAAAAAAAAAAAGTAGAAAATCTCTGCACATTTAGCGTAACAAATTCAGGCATTTGTTAAATCAATTTTTTCTTCCCATACCACAGTTAATTACTATTACTGGCTCAGTAGGAGAGGCACGTACAGAATCCTTCCTTGCAGCACTGCCGCAAGGGTAACTCATTTTTAATCAAGACTGGGGCTTTGTCCTTATTATCATAGCTATTTATTTTTGTTATGTTCTTAAAACATTTAGCAAACTTTTTGCTGTCCCACTGTGTTGCGCTTACTGGGTCCTTTTACCATCCCTCAAGCTTCCTCCGAAGCCTGCCAGGCGAGGAGTAGTGTTCACACTTACAGATGTCAGCTGGGTTGAAGACATCAGCTTGAGCTTTTCCAAGATGGGCACAGTGTGCCCTGCCCTCAACAAGCTCCTAGCTCCCCTTCCTCGCGGGGAGGTTGGGGGCACCCGCAGGCACCCGATCTGCAGCAGCATTCACCGTTTCCAGAGGTGCATATTGCACATCTCCATCTCAGCCACCCCCACGTTGTGTTTCTAGCCCGGAAACTTAGAGGATTAAAACCCCACTCAGTTTTAATGCAGATCTACTTTTTATTAAGTCATTTCAGTAAAATAAGACAAACACCTTAATTCCCGTTGAGAAGCATAGCTGTGCTACACAGCTTAACTCGTCATCTCATTCACAGGCTGTGCAGTCCCAAAAGAAAAGTTAAGCAATGCAGCCGTTACACAGTATTTTGAGTATTTCACTACTTAGATCACAATTAAAAGTTTACCATAGTGGTACTGAAATCAAATCAATGGCTTCAAAGGAAGTGATGCCTAGAAGACACCAAGTCTTTACTGTAAGGGTATCGGTGTGACCAGGGGGAGCATCTTCCTAACACTCCTTCTAATGCATTTACCCACCTGGGTACTGACCCCTCTGCAGCCTCTGCCCAGTCCAACCAAGCTGTACATGCACACAAGGGAACACATTACACTCAGAAGTCTCCAAAATGTTTATGGTTATATCAGTAAACCACTTGACAACCTCTAAGAGCATGGTATTTCTTATTCTTAAGCAAAGGCTTTGCTCTTATGGAGCAACCAGGGTCTCACTGACGCCAGGGCGGACGGATGGCTGTGAGGTGTCACCGTTCAGGTCAGGAGACACGTGTATGAACAGAGCAGCTTCCAAGATGTTTCTGTAACGGACAAGTGGAATAAAAAATGGCAAGTGAACTGAAGTGTAGTTTAATCTTTGCTCAAGGTAATCATACATCAGCATCTCATGGATTTGTTTGGAAAAATGCCACAGAACTGTGCCTGATGCCAGCTTTGCCACTGCAGTTAATCACTGTGTAAGAACCTGCTTGTTCGTGTAAATATATTTACATCAGGACCTGGCCCTGCCCACTGACTGCAGCGAAAATTCAGCAATGTTAAACAGATGGATTTGTCACTTATTTAAGCATATCTCTGCTGTTAAAAATACAGTGTACCTACAACACACAGCGATAGTACTTTTACAGTCAGCAACCCAGGGTAATTTGAGAAATCACAAAGAACTACATCGGGATACCTACGAAATGTAAAGGAACTTTGAAGTGGGACTGGGAAGCTGTGAGATGTTTCTATTTTTATCCTTCAAACCACTCTCACCTCTTTCTGGCATTCACAAATGGCTGATAAAGGCAGAAAAGCAGCTGGCCTACATAGCTGCATTGAAGCAACGGAGATTATGCATGCCCGCTCCTGAAAACCTATTTCAAGTTTCTTATCTGACATCTAATCCTTATCGGTTCCTTTTTTTCTTCTCATGCCATTGAATTTATTCCAGATATAAAAGAAAATGGAAATGAAATTGAAAAAAATATGGTTTTGTCTAGTCAGAACTAGGAAGCACTTGAAATGTGATCCTAGTTGTTTCTGCAAGTTTTGTATTTTGAAAAGGTAAGTGTTGGGAAAGCTAGCTATTGACCCGAATCCAAATTCCAGACATTGGGATCATCCAGTACTTCTTTTAAATTGAAACGGGCAAACAGTATAACTTTAAACATACAAAAGGAATTAATGCCTTTCAAAAATGCCCAGGAAGCAGCTCCTGCCCACCAAGAGCAGTAATGAACCTCACAGGTTTTCTCCCATCCCATGTTTCCCAACAAAGGTTTTATGGATCAAAACTACCCACAAATAAATGAAATGGCCCAAATTAGTCATGGCATGATGTTCAACAACTCCTCCAGATAAGTAGTATGGAAGGCATATCTCCAGATCTGGAGACCATCAGGCAGTCCCATTAGGGCTAGTCATCCTTTTCACTGGCCATCAGGTCCATCCCAAAGTGGAGTGGTTCAAAGAAAATCCAGGTCACCTAGATACACAGAGCTGGTTTACCACAACGTCCTCTCTTCAAAAGGAAAAGAAAAATAGGAATATTACATCATTAATTTTGTGAATCCTGCTCTCCTACCATTGGCTCTGGCAGGTCAAACCTGTGTGAAAAATTTCTTCCATTTGTGTGGATGGGGCAAGAGGATGGAGAGATTAGAGAAAGAGAGAGAGAAACTGGTCTGAAACCATAAGAGAAGAAATATTAAGGAAAGCAAATACAAAGAAGATTTTTTTCCTCCTTATCACGATTGTTCTCCTTTTCCCTCACCGTGCCTTATGAATATGTACACAGAGCTTGTAAAAAATAGCCAAGACACTTTGGTCCTTATTACTGGATTCTCCTTACAGTCATTTAAATTATAAACAGGGCTACTGACGCTAAACCTGAAGTGCTAAAATTATTACAAGTAATGCAGGCCCCATTCTGAAAGTCTGAAGTTAATTTAAAACACTGCTTTTTGAAATGGGATGCCTTGTCCTAATAAATCTATGTTGGCCATATTGTGAAGGGAGTTATCAATATTTTCTACAAATTTTACATGCAAGTAAACTAATATTATCGCTATATCGATTCAGCAGCAACCACTCCAGTAAGGATCCTAGTCTAAATGACCAATAAATTATTGCAAAAAACAATAAATTAGTGCAAAACAGAATGGGAGAAACATAAATGAGAGTTTAGATGTTATCTGCCATGGCTTATTGTCCTATTTCAAGTTGCTAAGCTTCTTTCTAAACAGGAGGAACCAGCAGCATGTTTGTTTTCCAGTGACCAAAGTACTGAGCAACATATTGCCAACCCTGCTTTGGCAACCAGCCACGGAGTTGTAGCATCGCATCCTCCTGCAGGGCTTTGGTCCTGGCTTGGCATCAAAGCTCACTCTTCCATTCCAGAAAGCGCTCTGCTGGGCTTCACCCTGTCCTCTACTAATGCTTCTTTCTAGCAGCTCCAGGAGAGTTTTCCCCTCAAGTACCCAGACAATGATGTAGTTCAGTTCTGATCTATAAATATGTAATATTTTATTTCAGAGTTGGGTTTTCTCCAAAGCAGCATCTGCTGTCTTCAGGGGTTTACAGCTTCTGCATATGCATTTATGGGGATGTCAACCCTCACATTTCTACAGAACCAAAGGTAAAGAGTAAAGCAAACGTTCATAGATTTTTATATGTCTGTGAGACTAGAATTTCTTTGAGCTTTAAACCCTGCACAGTTTAATGAATGCCAGAGCTGAAAATTCACCAGCAAAGCCTCTCCTCTGGGCTGTTCTTCATATATGCAATTCAATACTTTAATTGCCCTTCCACGGTGTACAGACCTATGGCTGCAGTGTCTTTTTTATTTCTCATTACACAGACATAGGTGCTAGTCTTTGACTTGGCACCAGGTCTGGCACCTCAAGTCCAGCAGGATCTGAACAAGCTTTTCAGGGGATGGTGACGGGCTTTGTGCCGCTCTCCAGGGGTAAAGCAGGGAGGAGGAGAGCTCAAAGCTGATTTCAACAGCCAGTGATGCAGAGGGGGTGACATTTCCCAGGGCTAATACACTGCTGGAACAAATGGCATGGCTTAGCAGGACCAGTCATACACGTTAACCCCATTGCTAGCTAACAGGGTACGTAGTCCAGAGTGTAAGAGATAAAGTGCTCCTACCTGAGAGTGCATCCAGGACTGTTTCACTGTAGATGTCCAGCTTTCAATGACAGTCGCAGAAATGCTGTGCAAGAGATCTCCTGTTAGATCAAACAGTTCAGTTTTGTCTTAAAAAAAAAAATAAAAATTATTCCGTTTAACTTGTTACTGTGAAATAACACCCCTGGTTCCTATGTATCCCGTTAGTGCCTGAGCAGCTGCATGTCATACCAGTCCAATGTGCAAAGAAGAGATGAAGTGACAACGTGATTCTTAAAATACTGTTTTAAAAAGTCATTTACTAAATCTTCAGTAGAAGTCACCTCAGTCTGGGTTCTCTGTGTGCCAGGCAAGAGGCTCCTATAACCCGTATAAATGATGTTAGAAGACCAAACTGTGAGCATAACACATTGGGTAATCCTGGAAAGCCGAGATGTCCAACCTAGGAAACTTTATGTTGATTTGTATTAATTTATGCACTACAATATTTCTAAAGATTCAATTAAAACTTACCTTTAGCCAACAAATCTAACCATGCTAATGATCTTTGAAATATCCCCAGCTACATAAAAGCTGAGCTACCTGGGAAAAGATACAATTGCTGCAACCAGAAAAAAAGTTGATTTTTTCATGCTGCTGCATCTTTCATTTTCCAGCCTTATTTCTAAGCTTAATTAAGCAACCTCAAGAGTTATCCAGAAACAGAGGAGCACCTGCATTTACAGACACTAAGAAGTTGTTTATAGTGTCCTGCTTTTTGCCTCAAAACCATATTGAGGTGAGGAAAAAGTAAACAAGCAGACTTTTTTTTTTTTTTTAATTCTACAAGTACCACACTGTGAACTGCAATTATATTACTTCAAACTGCATTCATTTTCTGCTTTAAATATTCTATGGCAATGATTTTGTTGAAATAGTTTGATTTTACTATATTATGCCAATACTATACTGGTAGAAATTTCAATCTTCTTACACAGAAAGAAGTGCAAAAATACATTACCAACAAGCATAAGGAAATTTAAACTCTCAATGCCTCTAGTTTATGCTATTTTTCTTTTTTTTAAAAAATAATCTTTCTTTTAACAGCTTGATGCTACCTCTTTAATGCACAGTTTGCATTTTACAAGGAAAACAGCTGAATGTTTTGAGAAGAAGGGCATACTAGAGTGAGCAGCCGGCAAGTGCTTCCCTCCCACTCCTCCTCCCACGCGGTACATGGTGACTGCAGACCCAGATGCTCAGAGACAGGAGGTGCGGGGTGAGCGGCCACCCATGTCAGTGGTTGGATGGATGTGGAGTGCTGCCTGGTCGGGCTCCTGACTGTCTTTCTAGAGGCTTCGTCCACTTGAACACCTTTTTCCCTTGACTCCTCTCTCCTCCTGCAGATCTCGTGCAGGCTCGCTGTGAGAGGAGGGACGGCATCCACACTGCGAGGAGCCGGAGAGCCACCGCTCACCCTGCTCTGCTCCCTGAGCCCAGCCTGAGGATCCAGGGGGATGACAGAGATCTGCAGCGCACAATATCGCTGTAATTCAGCAGATTAGTGAGCGATGAATTCCGCTTAACCACTTCTGCAACGATAAGTTAGAAAAAAAATTCAATAAAATTTGTGTTAAGCTAATTCCATGTTGCAGTACAAACAAAGTCTGGAACAGCCTAATCCTCTTACACCAGGGAGAGGTCTCCTACAGTAGTTATTAAATAAGATTAAATACTGCAAGTCATAAAAATTAATTTATGTCACTGTCACGGTTTAATAAACTACGTATCTACAGAGCGGGCCAAATTTCTTCTCCGTGGGAGAGGCGATGCTGAGTCTAAGCCCTGCCCCAGCGCGTCGTGCGCAGCGCTCACGTAGCACAAGCCCTGATCTCAACTCAGGAAAGCCCCTCGTGTGAGTAACTGTGTAAATCAGATTTAAACTGCTCACACCAGACAATTTGCCAAACACTTGAACTTACGGGATTTTAATGTGAACAGCAGTGTTCTTCCCTGCAGTGCTTGTAAATCCCTCCTTCAGCAGAGCAAAGGGGATCTCTGCATGGAAATCTCCCCGGGAGGCATTCCCCTGCTCAGAAAACATCGGTCTGCTTATTCTGCAAGGGAAAGGTAATCAGGTTCCTGATTTTATGTGCAAAACAGGAGTCTAATAGCTCTGCATACTTACACAGTTCCAGTAATAAAGATGGTGTCTTAACTACCCTCACTTACATTCCTCCTGTAATGTGTCCTAGAGGGATCTGCCATTGGCACCGGCAGATTCAGAGTGGGTGATATAAACACCTCTTTCACTCCATGCCACAGTACAATAAACTAGGGGAAAAATGGTTTAATCTGAAAAAATGCATGGCACACAGGAAGGTCAAGGCCTGCTAGAAACTACAAAATAATAAAAAAAATCACATTTTTGCTCATGTTATACACGGAGGTATTAAGAATAAAAACCTCTATAGCTCAGCAGGTGCTGGGAAAGGACAAAGCAGTGTATTAAGGCTTGGAATATGGTCGGGGAGGATGCCACAGTAGGAAACTGAGAAGCAAAACACGGCCAGTTGTGGGGAAAGCAAGGAAGAAATAAGCTGTGTAGAGGTATGGGCATGGCACACGGGATCTTTTCTCCCAGGGAATTAAGACTAAAAAGAAATTTTAAAAAAAAAAATAATTATCAGAAGTAAGAGAAAAACCAAGACTTGCAGAAGTATTTCAGGAGAGGAAAACACTTTTAAAAAATTAGAACAAAACCTGTATTAGGTCAGAGAAGTTGGCAATTTAGCTATTTAATAAACTCAGCTAGAATAGGGAAGATCCGGTTTTACGTTTCCGCTCTGAAGTGCAAGGAGTCACATCAGTTTTGCATCCCTTGGTCAGTAATAACAGGTCATAATTTTTATCAGAAACTCTCTTCTGAAACTTCAGTGTTATAATGTAATCAGTGCACCACAACCAACACGCTTTCATGCAAAGCTACAGTGTAGATGTCGGAATATTTTGACCACGCGCACACACACCTCCCAGAAAACACCCTGTTCCTGGGAAAGCTCCAAACCAGGTTTGGTACAGGGACAGAAAAAAAGCACAAAACAGCCGTCTGTGCTTCCCGTCTGCTGCACAGACGAGCAGGGCAGGTGGTGGAACGTGCTATAAAGATACTGCAGCTTGGAATCTTAGTTACTAACTCTACGTTAACCTAAGGGACTGGGGCAGGAGCAGGCCAGGGAGGGAGAGGGATTAGTTGATGGTGTGGGGAAATTGTGGTTGCTGCAGTGATGTGCCCAGGTCACTGGGAAGGGGTGGAGGTGTGGTGTCCCTCCCTGGGGCTGTGGTGAGGCTCTCTGCTCCTCCAGGATGGTGATGTCCAGGTTCCCCATCCGCTCATTGAGATCCCAAGAGCCCCAACGCTCCCACACAGTGGGGAAAGGCCACTGGTAAGGTATTTTGGGTATATGGGAGTGGGCACAGTGCTGAAACCTCTCCTTTTAACAAGAACATTCACTTAAAATTGTTTAAAAATATATTTAAAAAAAAATAATCATTTTCAGGCATACAGCTCCTGAACTCACTCCCATTTGCATTCATTTCACCAAGAAGTAGGAAATTAAAACTTTGGACTTCATGAGGCTTTCTGTTCTTTTCCTAAGTCCTGCCTAAACTTGTCATCCCCATTCCCCAACTTACCAAATTTTGCTCCTGAATGCGAGAGAGATAGGTACAGAGTAAGAGTGGATAACACACTTCAGCACTCTTCTCACTTGTGCAAACTTCAGATACTTTGTCAAACTCTTTGAATTCGAAAGAACAAAGCTGTTTCTTACATTGGGGGAGGGGAGTGGAAAGGAAGAAATCTAGACTACCAGGTTGGAAAGGACCTCAAGCATATTGAAAGAATTATAAAAAAATATACATTAAAAAAACCCTGCCTCTAATAATGCTGTTTGTATTTGGAGATGCAGGGATTTTTCTGAATAGTCTGAAAAGTTTTCCCCAGCTACAGTTAGTGGCACTATTGAGTGCCGTCGGATAGGGGACCCAGCAGCCACACAACTGACAGTATTCTGGGTGCTGGTTTGTTCCATTTCTTGTTCTTCTGACATTTTTTTGAAGCAGTACTTCAACAAAAGAAAATATACTTATATCACCTTAGGGAAAAGTAAACCTGCAGTGAAATAAATATCTCTTTTGTATCAAAGCGATTCACAATTCCTTTGATAAATCTTATCACTGCAGAGTATTTCTGCATTGAAACAACCCCATGAAGGGCTGAAAGAATCATCTAAATGCATCTGAACAACTCTATTTTGTATTCAACAGTGCATCGCACAAGCCAGCATAGCATTTCCATTACTCTTTAAAAATAGTATTAAAGGACATTTCCGTCTATTTAGATTGTCTCTATTTTCATTTAAATTAGTTGTTAAGTAACAAGTTCTATACCATTGTTATGCTGTAGTATGCGACTGCTAGAAACACACTTCAAGCAAAACAAATTAAGGAACTTGGAAATTGCTACAGCAGAGCAAGGACACATTTTTAGGTAAAAATAAACAGAGAACAATGGCAAGTCATCAAAATTGTGATAATAAACTGGCCCATATTTAGTGCTCAAAAGGAACAGTACACATGAAATACCTCATTTTACTCCTATGAGATTTTTATTTATAAAACAATGCATAAAATTTGCAGTTCCCTTACTTAATTGGAAAAGGACTAATTACCTTTTTGGTGGCCTATTTTATCATACCCAGCAGTTCTCTGTGAGTTTTGAGCTGTCTCGGAGCGAGACAGCTGGAGCACATCCCGCAGCACCATCCATCACCCTGGCACGGCTGCCATTCCCACCAGAAACCTGGGCTTCCTTGCTGGCTTTGCCCTCCCTCGTCTGCAAAACCAGGACTCAAATTAACACAACAGTGGGTTTTATCCAGAGTTTAAACAGCAGGCTGAAGGATGGGACAGACAGCTCTCCCGGAGGGCACATCGTCATTAGGGGCAACCCTGATGATGTAGGATTTACAGCAGCCCGAGTGGAATAAAAAAGGCAGTTTCCTACTGAGCGATGTTATTTCTCAAGGCAGACATGGAAATGGCGCAGGCGTGCTGGGGGGAAGCAAAGTGTGGGGTACTCAATAACAGCAACAAGACTGCCTAACCAGTCACCCATCTAGGAAGCCCCCAGGAACAGCAAAACCTTTTGTTTTCCCCAGAGGTGGCATGAACTGACCGCAGGAGGTTTCTGAGGGATCTGCCTCATGGCACGGGGCGTGACACCCCCCATCCCAGCCTGGGAGCCATCGGGGGAGCAGACGTGCCGGGTGGAGAGGCAGAGCTGTCCCACCTCAGGCTCAGAGCTGTCACCTCCTGCCCTCCGTGCGGTCTCAGGTGAGCAAGAGGGGGCGGTAACAAATGCAAAAAGAATATTTACATTAAGGCTGGCACTTACAGAGTTTACCTCTTGTATTGTCGTCGTACACTTTTCCCCAGCATACAAAAAATCGTTAGGATTGGCCTCCATCTGGGTAAACTTGCATAGGAATAAAGTCTGACCCTACTAACTGAAAGTTTTCCTTAAACAAACAAAGAAAATCCTTATACATAATGAAACTATACATTATCAAACTACATCAAAACAGTGTTACAGAAGAAATGCCTTGCGTAAGATAGTTAATCAAATAACTGCATAGAAAAATACATGTACAAATGTGTCTGGAATTTAAATTTTCCAGGGCAAGTTCGGCACTTCCTTCTCCAAGCAACACCATAAGGCCATTACCCTATTAGTTACTACTACCAGATTGATTTTTAACCACCACCAAAATAATTTAGCTCCTCGTATTTTGCAGCAAGTTAAGGCCAGGATCTTATTTAGCCACATGCTATGTGTTCATTGCACATGGATTATTATTTCACAAACAGGATCTGGACTATTTTACTTAGATTAGATTTAGATATCAGGAAGAAATTGTTCCCTGTGAGGGCGGCGAGGCGCTGGCACAGGCTGCCCAGAGCAGCTGTGGGTGCCCCATCCCTGGCAGTGCCCAAGGCCAGGCTGGATGGGGCTGGGAGCAGCCTGGGCTGGTGGGAGGGTCCCTGCCCATGGCAGGGGGACGGGACTGGGTGGTCTTTAAGTTCCCTTCCAGCCCAAACCATTCCATGATTCTGCGATTTTTTTGTACCTACTGATTTTGATCATACACAATCATTTGCATTCCCAAAAAGCCAAACCAGTCTGCCTTCTAATTCATATAAACCCAGAAAAAGCATCCCCCTACTCCCTCTGTCTTGGAAACTGAATTTTCACAGTGCACTAAGTATCTTCTGATTAGGTTTTTTTTATTTAAATAGTGTTCAGTTTTAGCATGCCAAGGCACAATAACAAAGACAAAGAAAAAAAATCACAAAGTAACAATGAGTGTAAACATATCCACACACTGTCATAATAAACATAAATACATGAAATAAGAACAGGGATGAAAGCACGTGCGCATATTTTGACTCAATACAATTTAAAAAAAATTCACAAGCTTCATCCTAACATGACTATAAACCAGCCCCTCTCCTCTGGCACTGTCTCTCCTTCCGTCAGCTGGTTATTTAGCCACCTCACACCCACAAGGTCCCTGGCAGATCTAATACTTTCCCTGTTTTGCACATGGAAAAGGACCCTGTCCTGTGTCCCACAACAGCAATAACGTACATAGAGCTACCATTCTTTACAGACAATACTAAGAAACTCCTGGTCAATTTCCAACTCCTAGTTAAACAGAAAAATGCAATCCAAAGTCTGGAATGCTTTGAAAACCAGAAAGATTTTGGTCTTTTCATTGATGTAATTCCAAAGGAATAAATACATCTTCCACAGATGGAAAATCTAGGAAGTTTTCTCAATATATGTAGCCTGCATATATATTTACCCTCCTGAAAATATCTAGCTTTAACTAAATGTAGGGAAATAATTCAGACTATACCTTTGATACTCAAGCCCTGCAACTAATCATATGCATTTAATTCAATAGTGCTATAAAAAAAAATGAGTACATGAGTAATCAAGAAGGTACTTAACCTTTCTCTAAGCAACACAGAAAAAAGTTAGTGTGAAATATGAGACAATCCCCTAAAAATATAACTAAAGGGCAACTGGCAAGGTATGCTGTAAAAACACAATTGGCACTAAGGAAACAAACTGACAAACCAGAAGAAAAATTCGTTTTGGAGTCACACTCAGTAACAGCTTATGTATGCTCACAGTGAAATGAGACGTATAACACAAACATTCCTGAAAATAAAAGACAGCGTAATTCCAACAGCCTACCAGCTCAGCAGGTCTAAGAGTTTAAAAACTCCAGTGGGCTGAAGAAAAAAGAAAAACAAAACAGGTAAAGGCGTTTTTTAAACCTAAAATCATACAAAACGTCAAAATTAATACTTAGATATCTTCCACTACAGTTATGTAATTGCAAGGCAGAGAAGGGAGACAATTCAATTCTTTGTATTTGCATTCACTTAGCATTAAAAACTGACAGAAGCACTCGGACAGCATGCGGTGTTCCTGGGCACACTGTGGAGGGAACGGGCACCCAGCGCTTTACTCGTGACTCAAACCAGGGCATAAGACCCAGTGTTTCTGAAGGGTGAGGGACCAATTTTATTGTGTCTGTGGCTTTAAAATATTAAAAAAAAAAAAAATCACACTTCTCTTTCTAGAAAGACAGCACAGCTCTAAGCCTTGGTGAGAGCTAAAAAAAATAAACTCAACATCTCAGGACAACAAGGGAAATAGTTTAAATGGGCAGATGAGCTGTATGACACAGAACTGCAGGGACTCTGACAACCTACGCATGACCCAGCACCTAACCAACACCCAGCATGACCAAAGAACTGGACTAATCAGCACAGTTCTTTAACCACAGCAATCACGGGTACAAGATCAGCTTGGACGGTACCTGATGAAGGGGGAGAGCCACCCACGTGCCAGGCCCCAGCTGAAGGCAACGGCTGGGCTGGAGCCAGCAGGTGAAGACCTGGGGGAAAGGAAGGGTAGCTGCTTCCAGCCTTACATTGCTCAGACATCGGCAGGTTGCTTCTTTATGTCAGATAAAATAATCTTCCACAACTTCTGTTCAACAGAGAGATGAGTATCATGGCTCCAGTCAAGCCACTGAGTTATTGATACCCATAGATTTTGAGGGAAAGAATAATTGGGAGTGGGAGCATTGCAGAAGATGCCCTGAAGGTAGAGTTGTGAGAAACAGCTGCCTCCTGCAAAAGATGCAAAGATCTCATTACCCGTTCAGAGCAAACACACAGCCTGCAGAGCGCACGAGCTCACGCCGCAGTGACAAGGATGCTCTTGGAGAGAGAGTAATCCTCATTGCCATGCACGGGCACAGCAGAAGTGCTTCTCTCTCTGAAAAAGGAGTCTCTACTGCCTCCCAGATATCACAGGATAAAAACTTAACGTCATCTGAGAATGCACAAAGGTTTCTTCACTGTAAGAGGTACTCTGCTAAAAAAATACCTCCTGTATCAATGTACCTGTTGAGGTTACCCACTGCAATTCACTGTGACTGCTGCTGACAGCCCAAGCTTCATCATCTGCTGAAGTATGAGACTGAGCTGAATCAGGCTTGGAAGGATTTTTTCTGCCAATCTGAACTTAGTTTGATCAGTTATGGAAGCTTTATATATATATATATATATATAATTTATATATATATATGGATTCTTGCAGAAACGTCAGAAGTTTAGTTTCTCAGGACAACCTGGAGCCGTGCGCCGCTTTTCCCCACACAAACTCCTGAAGGCTTTTACCAGCAGTTTGATGCTGTCCCTGCATGCAACTGTAAAATAAAGAAATAATGTAATATTCAGAACTTAAACTCCTAAAAAGTCAGACTTTGAATCTACATTTAGAAGAGTAAATAGTTTGTCTGATCTTCAGAAGTCCCAAATGGTGAATAATTTCTGTCAACTTACAGGCATCTTTCGTAGAAAGGGAGAGCTGAAACATTTGTATATATTTGTACAATGAAATAAAGATTTACTTCAAAAGATCTGTGCTAAAGCATGGTTTCAGGTGAGCACTTCAAGATAATTATTGCTTTTGCTTCTACATTTTCACAGCAAGCTTGGGGATCTTGTGCACTTAAAGCCTGAGCTGGTACATTTAATTTATTAAAACTGTCCTGCTATCAGGGTTATGGAGCTTCTGGACACTTCTTCAGCAAATCCAGAGGGTCAGCAGCAGAACCTGGGTCTGAGCATCCCACTGCCCTTGCCCGGCTGCTGGGGACTGGAGCCCAGCACTGTAGCAAGTGTGACCAGGCAGGAACTTATAAATCAGCATTCAGGAATCACACTGACAACACCTTCCCGTGAGATTTTGCCAGCAAGTTTCCCACGCAATTAATAGAAGGTCCTACAATGTCGAGACCTTTTTAAAAAGATGGCAAAAACACTTAATTAAAAAAATGGGATCTGTATTCCGTTCAGAATAACAGTTCTGTGTAGTTTTGCATTAACACCCTGGGGGCTCCTAGGGCTCATTTCCATTGGAAAACTCCCAGGAAAGGGTCACACACATTACCAGTTTCCAGCATCGCAGGCATTGTCCCAGCACAAATATTGACTCTGCTACGGCAAATAAATACGTTAATAACATGACTAGGTATCATTAGGCCAGACACTAACAGCAGCACTGTCTTTTCCCTCTTCCATTATGACTATCCCAAAATATTGTTACCAGCAGAACTTACTGACAGGAAGTGTAGGAGCTTTAGAAAATCATGGAATGGTTTGGGTTGGAAGGGACCTTAAAGATCACCCAGTTCCAACCCCCTGCCATGGGCAGGGACACCTCCCACCAGCCCAGGCTGCTCCCAGCCCCATCCAGCCTGGCCTTG
>JAVJGI010000065.1:52870430-52897917 GCA_035590275.1 Ibycter americanus
TCCTCTCCAGGCTGAACAGCCCCAGCTCTCCCAGCCTGTCTCCATAGGAGAGGGGCTCCAGCCCCCTGGTCATCTTCATGGCCTCCCCTGGACTCCCTCCAACAGGTCCATGTCCTTCTTATGCTGGGGACTCCAGAGCTGGACACAGTGCTGCAGGGGGGGTCTCACCAGAGCAGAGCAGAGGTATTCTCAAACCCCTCCCCCACCCTGCTGGCCACGCTGCTGGGGATGCAGCCCAGGGCACGGGTGGCTCTCTGGGCTGCGAGCGCACATTGCCCGGTCGTGTGGAGGGTGTCGTCCACCAGCCTCAAGTCTTTCTCCTTAAAGAAAACAGGTTCTTCCTAAATGACTTAGGAAGCATGAACACTGATGCAGGAGCACTTGGTGAGGGGCAGGGACCGTGCAGGGCTGTGTGGTCGGGACAGGGCGATGTCCCTGGTCCCCAGTGCAGGTGTTGGGGATCCCCCCGCCGCACAGCGCTGCTCACGCTGGCGTTTGCCGAAGGGCTTTGCTGACGGCCAGGCTGGCGTGGCAGAGTGCCGCCTGGATGCCGACCAGCGTTGTCACAACAGTTCGCTGCATTTGTCCTTTTATTCCCATCTGCTGTCACTTTTGTTTTATAAAACAGAACATGGAGGGTTTCTTGGGTTTCCCCCAATAACTAGGAACCTAGAGACTTACTTTGTGACAGAGCTGTTAGGGGCTTTGACACAAAGCTTTTGGCTCTGAGCATTCAAATAAGATATCCCATTTCTGAGAAACTGGAATAAACAGAGTAAATTATACAAAGTTTGGAAACTGAACTTGAATGTTAAAGTTTGTCCTACTGATTGTTCACCTGACTGAAATAACAATTACTGCAGCAGTAAAGGCAGTAACTACCTACTAATATTAGCATTAAAGTTCAAATTAAATGTATAGATGCAAGGATAGGCTCTAAATAAAATAAAATAATAAAAAAAGACAAATGCCAGGCAGAAATGTAACCTCTCACTTTTCACATTTCCAAGCCAAAAGATGTCAAAAATAGCCAAAACATAGCTATGCTGCCCAAGGCTGTAAATTCAGTACTCCATGCCCTCACAAACCCATACGCAGAACTGGCTGAGGAGTGGGTCTTTTCCTACTTTTTCTCCATTCCATTGTTCAATCTACTTGATCTCGTTTCTCTTCCTGATTCTCCAGATGCTGATGATGCTGCTGATCACTCAAGTTGCTCTACATCTTCACCAAAACATCAAAAATGGCCTTTTGTACATACAGATGAGATACAAATCATGATACTCTCTAAACATAAAGGATCTGGATTCATCCTTTACTTGAAGATGAAAATTCTCATATAGATATAAAGTTCATCATGTAGACCCAATATCTTTGCTTAGACCCTTGTGTCTTAACTTATGAAGTCTTGTGCTTTTAGTCCATTTTTAGATGAAAAAATCAGGCAATACAACAAGCTTTTTAACAATCGTGCCACGTTTAACTGTAGTTTGCGATATTTAAGCAAACAATGAAAGGTGTATGAAAAATAATAAAATCTATAGATCAAAACTGTCAGGAATTCTACTGCTTAAATAAAAAATAAAAAAAAAAAAATTATAATCCTACACCTAAGGCATAATTTCAATTACAATAAAACAAAGCGAATATAAAAAAAAACAAAAGCCAGCAGTGTTACTGCACTTATTTGTATATCAACTACGATAAAAAATGCTGCCCACTCCCAGTGCAGCTCTGGAACAGAGTTAGCATTCAAACACTCACTTCTATCACTGGGAAGAGATTTAATAGAAAAATTGAATCTCTAAAAGCATTAACATTGTGACAGAAAAAGCAGGAAATTTAAAGTCACTGCTCACTGAGCTGCTAGCTTACTGTTTTACTCATTATTTCATGGAAAAGAAAACCAACACCTCGTGTTACCTAAACAATGCTGTAAAGTCAGCAGCAATCAGTCACATCTTGCTTAAGTCAATTATTCGAGCATATGCTTGTTTACTCCAGGTCAAAAAAACTTACTTTCTTCTTATGTTATTTAGTGAATCAGTCTCTGTGTTTGCCTGGAAATAGCTTCATTTTGATAAGAATCTTCCTTATCTTCACAGCAACTATTTTGCAAGGCTCTTCAAGGAGTATCATAGGGAGTATGTTAAGGTTGAAAAATAAGTCACTTCAAGAAAGGTTATTTTTAACAAATCATCAGTAAGCAAGAACACAAGCATCAAAAGTTTTGGGGTTTGGTTGTTAGATGGCTGTTTGCTTGATGGGATTTTCTGAGCTTTCTTGTACATTCACGTAAAATTCAAGACAGAATCCCTTTAAACACTTGGATGTAAATATAAACTTATTTGCATAGAAATCCTTAATTTAGCTATTCTATGTTATTCCTTTAAGACGTTAGAGACAACAGCTCCATTTGGGAGGTGGGGACAGAGCACCAGAGCAAGCGTTCTGCACCAATGTGGTGCGCCCACCTTCCAGCACAATACAGCTTACCATCTTCACCTTCTGTCTAGTCATTTCCTTCAATACCATCTGATTTTTGTGTTGAGAGAATGTGATCCCCTTCCTCCAAACCAAAGTGATGGCTTCCACAGTAGGAGAGGAGATGAGCAGAGCTGGTTTGATGATGGTAACTCCAGTGGTCCCGAGCAGTCAGCAACCCTCAAAGCCCTGATCTCTTCACTCATCTCTAGCAGAAGTCTCTTAAAAATGTGCCAGCTTTGCATCAACCACAGTCACATGAATAAGCAGAGAGCCTACAGCATCAGTGTGCCCACAAGCATCCAAAATGTACATGCTTTACTTATCTTCTACTGACTGGTTAAAAAAACTTCTGCAAAATAAGGGAGTATAAAAGCTGTAACAATTCCTTTTAACGAGAAATGCATATAAAATTAAGTCAATATACTGAGATAAATAGTTTGTAAGATGGAAGATAATTCCAAGCACTACTATCATACTGACAGGGCAACCTCAGTGTGACTCAGGCTATGAGTACTGTTATGCAGTAATAAAATACATACTGCAAAATCCTTCAGAGCCTTGCAAAGACCCACCAAGAAAAAGGAAAACTATGAGATTAGTTCTTTCCCTAAGCAGTTCAACCTATAAGAAAACCAAAATTGAATAGCCTAGATAAAGAATGGAAATGCACAGCAGAAATCAGAAAAATAAACCCCAAAACTCTTCGGCCTGTTGTTGATAATCAGAGCAAACAAGTAAACTACTTTGGAAATTCAATTTACCATTTAGTTTCTGTATGTACACACTAGAATAGCAGGCAGAAAGCAAATGTTTTGGCACATGTTGAGACAAGCAGTATTTCCTAGTGCTGTGAGCACGTTCCCAGAAGCATGCTGCCATTTGTCATAATATTATTAAGCGGTGGAGGAGCCACCGCTGCTGGTCGGGCTCACACCGTGCGATTTCACAGCACAGCGTGCCAGTCTGGAGAAGCAGTTAGGGATGAAGTCTTAGTCCACCTGAACAACTAAATTAAACAAAGTCTTCACCTTTATTCCTTACAACATTTGAACAGCATCACCTCCTAGGGCAAACCTGGCACACACCAAATTGCATCCCACAAAAGTCTATTTCTTCTTTTTTTTTTAAACAAGAAAAGGCTATACAGGGCCAAAGAGTAGAAGAAAAAATACCAAGATAGGGGTCAAATCTCCATCTCCATCTGGCCTGAATCTCTGTGACTATTTTGATTTCATCTGATCCAGATGGATTTGAGCCAGCTGAGGATCTGACCTTTCAACTATGAGCCACCAACCAACTTCCCACCTGAAATGGCATTTCATCGCAGGGCCTCCAGAGATGGTGGTCACCAGAGACCTCCCGAGCCCCAGGCTTCCATGGGGGCTGAAGGAGCTCAGGATAAATCAGCTGTGCTGGTAAGGAGGGAGGAAGAACTTGGATTTAAGTTTTGGAAACCTGGAGCAAGATCCAGTACTAGTTACATCAGAGCCATGCATCAGCATCATCCAAGAAGACCACAGCAATGGTATACTGGGTATACTGGAAACCAAACAATTTGATTGTTCAGGGTCTTTGCAGGCAGTTTAACCACGGAATATATTGTGTTTCAGTCCTATTGCACTCTGACTATAGCCAACTTGACAGATATCTCATAAAATATACTTAGATTTAAATCATCTGAGCCAATAAGCACATCAGGTGTGCTCTGGCAAAAGGTGCAGATGTTTCTAAACAAAGTTTTAAAGAAACAAAGTTTTCTCAAAGATAAAGATTTAAGAGCTAAGGAATTGAGAAATGCATGAGGCTTTGCATTAGGGGCAAAAGGATACAAAATATCCTGAAGTATTAGATAGCCAGAATATCCTTTTTCAATATTAAATTTCTACACAATAACTGAATAAGACACCTGCAGATTATTCTTATTTTGAGCCAGTTCAGTTTACATTGACATATGCTAAAAGGTTTATACTAGAAAAGTAGTTAAAAAAAAAAAAAAAATCATAGTCTGGTATTGGTGCCTCCACTTTGAGGTACTTCTCTTCCAATAAGCCTTTTAATTTCTCAGCCTTTCAAATTTTATCTCTAAAAATTTCTTCTAAATCTTGAAAGGCAACAATTAAAATCCGCTCATTAAAAGAAATATCAACTATGCAAACAAACAGAAAAGGTCAAGGGACAAGGAATTTGTGCAGACAGGGCAGAGAGCAGGTGAGGAGATATCTTGACAGGAGACAATTTTAACTAAATAATAAATTCAATTCTCGAGTTTGGTATAAATGGAACTGTGCTGAACTCAAAGTCTGGAGGTGGGTGTGTTTGGGGTTTGGTTTTTTTTATTAAGTAGTCATCCCTTTATGCAATACTTACTATTTCTTTGCCATTAAAAGGCAGATTTAGGCTGGTTTGCTGCCATGCCAACACTGTTTCTGAGAAGCACAGAGCATAACTAAAGAGAAAACCAGAAAGGAAAACCCAGAAAAAAAGTCACCAGTGAAACCAGCACTGACCTTCAGTGTCTGTGGTCATTTTTGGTCTGTTATCGCTGGGCATCATTTTGGGATGAAGTTCCTTCAGAGCAGAGGAACACGCAGCTGGTCTCTCTCCAGAGACACCACCACCACGGACATCACACCGCAGCGCCGATATCCGGGCGGCACTGACCGGGTGCAGGTCCGTGGCAGAGAGATGCACGGTCTCCCACGAACGCAGTGCCGAAGCGGCGCCAGAAGGAGCCCACCCAGCCGGCCGGTCTGGATGGCAAAGTGGACCTCAGCCTTCACAAAGGGACAGGCGGCAGCTTCGGCAGCCTTTTGCCTAGGAAACACCATTCCATTAGCATCATTAACGTTCCTTAATTATAAAGGGAATCTAGCAGATCTTGCTTACAAGCCATTCCTAGTCTAAGCTGTTTTCTTTGCAAGCACCAACCCAACTCCTAAGCGGAGCAGAAGCTGGAGGAGCCAGCCTCCACCGGGCCCTCGGCCCCAGGGCACACCGCCTGCGGCGAGAACCGGCCCTTTAGCAGGCAAGGGTTAAGGATCCTCTGCCCCTCCTGAAGTAATATGGAATAAATGCTCATGTTAGCATTGAAATAAGTGATGTTGTCTTCATAGTTATACTTCCAGGAGAGGCATAATATGTAATATTTTGCCACAGCTATTGTGACCCAGAAAACG
Source organism: Ibycter americanus (assembly GCA_035590275.1). Taxonomy (NCBI): domain Eukaryota; kingdom Metazoa; phylum Chordata; class Aves; order Falconiformes; family Falconidae; genus Ibycter; species Ibycter americanus. The sequence goes on from JAVJGI010000065.1 coordinate 52,876,094, forward strand.
AAACATAAATCACAACATCAGAAATCAGCACACAAAAACAGAGGCTCAGCGGACAGGTATATGGCAAATCTACTTCTAGGAGCAAGGTTAAAATAAATCCAGTATTTTCCAGCAATGCAATACATTATACTGACAAGATAGCTGAAAATACCATAAATAAAATGGATTTTATCATCTCGTATCAGTCTCTTGTGGATAATATTGTTTATTTCAAGAATACGTCCTCCAGCATCAAATATAATTCAGCAATAAAATGGACTTTACTTGCTCAAACCAAACAACAGAGCAGGAAGGTACTACACTGCACTTTTACTAATGAATTAACAGATCCATACACTCTCTGTGCTTTAAGGAGCAGCAGCTCGCAGCCCAGTCCCCACCTCAGTTCCCCATATAATAAACCGTGACAGCAGAACAACAGATACTATTTCTTTAACATATGTAGCCTTTCATTTTTGAAGATGAATTTTGAAAAATCACTTTGTTTATCTTTTCAACATAAACTGCTCATTTTCTAACTTCAGAAATCTGAATATTCATTGCTATTGTTTGCATAGGGGGTTATCCTGAACTACATTCCAATTTTTAAAATAATATCTAAACTTCTGCTAAATTGCAGACTCGAACGGATACTTTGCCTTTAATTACTTTCAAAACTGTTAAATATCTGACAATAAGGGATGCATTCTTCAGCCGTGTGATACATTTATTTACTCCGCTGTGCTTTTGGAACTCGATGAATGTTTATAATTAGGTTGTGTAACCATGCGAACCTTCAGCTGGTGTTTGCTGTTTTTAAAGCAGTTTTGTTCTGCATTTTGAAAGAAGGAAAAGCTACAATGCACCATGAAAATTATGCGGTAGTCTTTATATTTCCAGTATAGAAAAAAATCCCACTTAAAAATTATAATTCTGGTATTTTAAATGCTGCTTAGGTGCAGAGTAGAGCGATGCTTCCTGGTGCAGCACAAATGCAGGCAGCGACATTCATTCATTTCCAGAGCTGTTGCTGGAGGTTTCCTGCCCCAGTCCCACACCTGCACCAGCTCTCACCAGTGGCATGTCCAAGCGGGAAGTTCTGCTCGGAAGCACGAGCTGCTGGAGCAGGCCCTCAGACACAGCAGGCTTTAGGGGACTGCTTACGCATTTGCATGCAATGGGAGAGTCCTGGACTGGACATGTAGCTAAGCACTTTGGCAAGAGCTTTATTGCATTAAATAATTATACTTGTGCATGCCTCCTCCAAAAGCGCCCAAACCGTGCAGGTGCCCAACAGCCCTCACGTCTTCTGGAACCACTACAAGAGCCACTGGTGGGGGAAAGTCTTCCCTTGGGGACATGAGCAGGACCAAAGTCACCAAAAGTGGAGTCTTTCCAAGCCACCTTTCTCTCAGGTTGAGCCTGGGTGACTGCAGTGGTGGCTGGCGATGGCAATGTGCCAGCCCCAAGCCCTGCCTCGCAGCACAGGGACCAGGCTATCTCTGCTCCCACCTGGTAAAGCACATCTCAGCCGCTTCATAAACCTCTGCTGCTTTCTGAGCCCTGAAGGACAAAGCGCTTTCAAACGCTACGGTGACTCTTGGCTGGTGCCATGCCCAGTGGTGGCATTAGCGCTTGCTATGGAGACAGCCCTTGGGGAGCAACCCAACCTTCGCTTCTGTGGAACTCCTGAAGTCACAGTGTTTTAAAAAGGACAATTTCTTTTCAATTAAGTAACTTACAATCCAGAATTAAGGGTTTGGGGTGGTTTTTTTTCATTACTTCATGAAAACAATTTTTTAAATTGTTCTTGGTGCTTTCTGCACTAAGAAATTAACATTTGGTGTCAGGTTTAACCATCTGTTAACACACATGTGATTTCAAAATTCTCCCTCATGTCATCCATAAACAGAGTCTCCACCCCATACGTTATTAAGTTATCTCCACCACACATATGTTCACTTACATCTTTCCAATTCCCCATACAAATTTTCTGGTAAGCACTGAGAAGCTATACAAGTTTCCCTTAGAACAATGACAAAAATTTAACATAGGCCATACAACATGTAGATCTTGAAGCTTTGCCATCTTCCTGTGCTTCTGTCACAGTTGCAGCTAAAAAGACTTATGCAAATATGTGAGTTTTCTGTTCAGGAGCTCAAAAAATAATGTAATATCAGCTTCACTGTGAATCAGTTTTTCCTCTTTTTTTTTTTTTTTTTATTTCTTCTCCGAAACAACCTCAAACTTCCATTTTCTCTTCCTCTAGAAGTTTTCAGTCAAAAGCAAATCAACAAAAAATGCAGACTGTGCACTGGTATTGTTCACAAAAAGGGAGCACGAGGCAAGCAAAGATGCAGGTGCCTCCAACCCCCCCACCACCAGCCCTCTGCGGTCAAGAAGGATCTTTTTTTTTTGCCTGGAGAAACAGATGTACACCTCTTGCTTCCTGTGACAGAGTTACTGCGTTTGACACTGTCATATGAATATCATGGCCAAAGAACTACATATCAAATCTAATCTAAAACACAAGCTGTGTAAATCGTCAGAGTTTATGCATGACCCACCTGGCAGCAGATGGAGGAGAGCCTGCACAGAACCCAATTAACTTTGGGAACATCTCTGGGAAGAGAGGCTTGGCTCTGCAGAGCTCCCTGCGGCAGGAATACAGTGGAGTTCGGATGTAGTGTGGAAAGTCTGCTACTGTGTGACAGCCCCAGGTGTCCTGATGCTGCGAAGACTTATAGGAACAGCTGAAGTCAGAAGCAATCTTTGCAAGTCTGCGTGTCCCTCAATGTTAGGAGATGACATACTACGGTGCAGATTTTCTTTCCTTCCTTCTGAGATTTAAATAGGTCAAGTCCCTCACTCAGTGTCATGCAGGAAATCGTACGTTGCCACAATTGCATTTCAGAACGTATAATATCAGCCCATTTAAGTATTATCATTACAGAAACAACAGCAAAATGCAGATTGATAAGTACCTCAGCTTACATACACACACTTGCACTTTAATGACTGTAAGTTATTCCATTATTCAGCTCTTCACTTTATATCACTGCATTTCAAACGCACAGAATAAAAATTGGATTAAACAACGTGCTGAAGAGAATACTTTGCCACTACGCAATATGTGCGATCCTTAGCAGCATAAGGGACGCACGTGTCTAGATGAATTACTAAGGCTCAGGAGTTAAAGCATTCAGGCATGATGGGAGAAAATACGACACACTGATGGCTTTCCAACACCTCTAATAAAAACACAGTGACTCTAGAAAAGCACCAAGTAGCAGTATATTCCCTTAACAAAAATAATGAGCTAGAGAAGTGAAAGAAGTAGATGGTAGAAAGAGAAGCCAAAATATATCCACAAGTCACTTGGTCTAGGACAATAATACACTTAAATATTGCATCTGTACCATCCCTCCAAATAAGTTGCTAATACACAAGTCTGTCACAGACTGTAAGTCTGGTAGAAAAGATTGGAAAATTATGTTAATGCGACTCGAGCTGAGAATACTAAACCAAAGCAAACAAACAAAGAAACCAAAAGACAGAACTTTGTCACCGCAGAGGCTGTCGTGCATGGAAATAGCAATATTACTGCCAAAGAAAAGGAAAGACACGTTGGCTACTGAAGTGTGTGGGAAACAGTCCATAGCCACGCGAAGGTGTGCAATGGCCCTCCTGGGGTGCACATGAGCATCCCCCAGGAAAGCCCCCAACACTTTGTCTGTACAGTGACAATCAGAGCAGCAGGTATTTCCATCTGCTTACATGAACTGGCACTGGCAAAAGACGTTCTAAAGTAAAAAGAGCATTCAGGTGAAGGCATATGTCAAAGCCAGGTGTCACAGCGTCACGTAAGATATCAACTGCAAAGTCAAAAATGGCACTTGTGGTTTAGACTCCAGGTAATACCCACCTGATTCAGGGCAACATACTGTACACATGTAGCTATATGCAACAAGTTTGCTTTCTTTTGAGATTTTATAAATAAAACCCACAACAAACAAACAAGAAACCCACAAACAACTCCTTATCTCCAGAAAACCTTTGAACATGCACTGGCTCAACGCAGCCACTTCACAGCCCCCTCCGAATGGGATCTGCAGTGCTGTTTCCCAGTTTGGAGAATGTAGGAAGTTTCAGCATTGCCCCTCAGGAGGCTGGGCTGTAATCCCCCCGGCACCAGCATCCTTCACCGGCTGCTGAGGACCACGCAGGGTGTGAGCACCCACCGCCAGGGGCACAGGCCATCATGGGACATTTTACTGAGAACTCATCGAGTCAACCAATACGTGTTTCACTTCAAAAGTTCCTCTTAAATAATAAGTTGAAGAGGATAAGCAGGGTAACAAACCCCACCTGCATTGTGATCTGCTCTCACAGACCCCGAAGTGGAAACTGGATAAAGTGTCAGTCCTGAAAGGACCAAGGTCAGCAGGAGATGTCCAGCCCCATGTCAGAGAAAACACCAGACCAGGAGAGCACTGAGCTCAGAGCCTGCCGCGCCCTCACCAAGCAGGGCAAGCAAAACTGCCTCAGGTCATCTAGTTATTTTCAGGACATGGCACATGCAACTGCCACATGAAAATATTGATATGGAAGCCACATTCCAGGAGGATGAATCAAAATGAGGAATGCTTTGGCATGCTTTTCCTTTGAGCAGTTTGCCCAAATCCAGCACGCTGCAGTCACTGCGCCTCTAAACCTTGACTCTTACCGATTGCAATTGAAGCTGGAGGAAGACACAAGAAATTTTGAGGTGCCAGGGCGAGCTGGGTCAGGCTCAGCCACCCCAGCAGTGGCACCTGCACATCCCAGAGCCCCAGCTCCTGTTACAGCAGGGACATCCGAGGGACAGGACATTTTCTTCATGAGTTGGTTTGGGTGGTAGGGTTCAGCAACATCAACAACAGTGCTACTGCAGTATATTCTCTTTTTGTAAATATTTTTCTCCCAGTGTTCATGGTAAGCTTACAGTTTACCCTGGGCTCTGCAGCTCTGTGAGTGCTGTCCTCCTCTTCCACTTTTGCCTCCTTGGCACTTAACAGATGTACATGAAATTTCAGTAAACTGTGAAATGAACTGTCATTCAACAAAGCTAAGCTTTGAATAATGTGTGCCTACTAATACATATTGCCATCAGCTTCTAAAAAACCAAAATCCTCAAAATCAGTAAGTCTTTCTGAAAAATTAATTGTAGAACAGATTTTTGAACCTATAGTTTTGATTTCACCACTCCTTGCCAAAGAGGAGCATCCATAAGCGCAGAAGTCAAATCCTTTCCGCACATCCTAATGGCAAATGTTAAGAAGAAAATGAGAATGTTAAACCCTACTAAAAGGATCCAGATGACTTACCATGCTACAGTTTTTATTATTAAATGGTATTTTTCTGACTGAATAAAATTAGGATGCTTAAATGCTGCATACCAGTGATCCTGATTAGTTGTATGTCTTGAGGGATGTCTGAAGGATTCAGATAACCAGCACTTGGGATTACATTTAATTTCTAGATGAATTTGGGATTCAGGGGAAATATATGAATTTCAGATTATCCAAAACTTGGATAACAAGGTTTCATACATTCAAGGCTTGCCTACATTAAGGAGTTGCCCAAGAGCTATTCTGCATTTTATGTGTAATACATCAACAAATGAAAGAAAGATTTAGAAAGAAGTTAATAATGTTGGAAAATAAGCAAAAGAGCACCTATAATGAAGTACATTTTGCATGTAATTCAAAAATAAGAGGAGGACATTAACCTGCTGGGTGAAAGTGCTTTGTGATTCCTCTCTAATTGGATTCAGACTGGAGACACTCCAGGCCTTTTTGCATCAGCAGGGATTTTACTCCGCAGGTAAACCAACTAGCTTGGAAAAAAAGTGGCAGTGAGGAGACTTTATGGGGAAGATGCTGTAGCTGTATTTTATTGCTTGCACATTCACATGTGCAGTGAGACTTTCAGGAGGACCTAAATGGCCGTAAAGGCTCAGCCATGTTTAGTACTTTTGAGAGTACTACCCTTGATAAACATGTATGCCCAGTGCAGCCTAACAACAGGGTTTCATAGGAAAATGCCCCGAAATCTATTACAGGTGCCACATACTACTTTAAAGAGCAGGTAGCAAAAGCAGATGTTTTCCGACTTCTAAAATATTAATATTATTTTTAATACAATGTCAAATAGCAGATTGCAGAAGAATTTAAATATAAAAAAATTGAATTATGGATCCTTAAGACAACCACTACATCAGCAGAAGCAGATGGATTCACACCAACATCACCATTGTACACCGAAGGCGATGCCACACCCTACACAGTGCACACTGGGCAGCGGGGAACGCGTGACCCGGCCAGGAGCCCCATCCCTCACCGAGGACAGAGCCACGGCAGCAGAGTTTCCAAAACTCCGTGTGATAGCCTTTATAGCAGTTTATTTGGTCTGAGATAAAAAAAGTCCTGGTACAAATGAAGACAGCTGTCATCTGAGCTGGCCAAATGCCCCTTGAGCTGCTATATTTTTTCTTTAAAGAGAAGGAAAAACAAATCCCAAGCAAGCAAGCCAGCCCTGACTTCACACCAATATTGGTAAAAAGCGTTGGCTTTCAATACACTTGCAAGATTTCCCCCCTCCCACCCAAAGTTTGTCAGACTTGAGATACAGTTTCCAAGGCATATTAAGAGTATGCACTCATGCGCCTTTAAATGCGCATGTAAGAGGATAAGGATACTTTTACACCAGCATTTATTTACTCCAAGCCGTCCCAGCTTTTGATATTTGGCCTCTATATTAGATGTTCTCACCGCTCTCCATCAAGCAGATGTCATCTTCAGCATAGTCATTTCTTCTCACTCCGTCACAGTAGCAAAGATCCTGCAGGCCAAACAAAAAGCTGCTTTATGCTGCTAAAGCACCCCGGACCCCAAGCAGTGCTGCAACACATGCCTGATTCCCAGTGCGCCCGCCGGAGAGCCTGCAGTGCCCACGCTTTCTTGGCCAGGAGAAAAAGGAAAAGGTGATTTTAAATAGGAGGAAATTAATTTCTCATTAAGAAAATAGATGGAATGTTTCAAAACTGGAGTAATTGCAGTAATACAGGACGAAGGCTGAGCTGGCCTAATTGAAAAATTGACCATCAGTAAGAGCTGAAGCCCCGAGTACCTGTTTGCTCTGCTGACAGCTGTGCTGCCCAAGGATCAGCGAGCCAGATGGGAAGACACAGATGCCAAAAAGCCAATGTAACCTCGCAAGTAGGCAACAGGGAAAACGTGAAGGAAAAAAGGTTGTCAATATTAATGGAACATCAAAACTTCCAGGAACATCAACACCAGGTGATCAAAACAAAACAACCGAACAAAATCCCCTGCCAGTGAAGAAGCTGCAATAAATGTGAGATAGCAGCAGGAGTTATTGATTTCCACCCCAGCTGCCCGGGGAGGCAGCTGGAACAGGCTACAGATGTACTCGAATCTGCAGAAGTAACTCGGAGACCCGGTGAACCACAGAAGTACCCACACATGGCTGCTCTCCAGCGTCACGTCTCAATGACAGTCAGCTCACTTCAGTGCCGTGACAGATACAGCTTACTGCACTGTCTGCAACTTCATTGTTGTCGTTTTTGTTGTTGGGATTTTTTTAATGTTTTGCCACTTACCTTTATTTCCATTTGTTTCAATGAAATGGTGACAGTATAAGTCCACAAGAAGAATCAAACGTGAAAGTTATCCAAGTTAACTAGTTAGTTACTACTGGAACGTGGCAAGTTTATGGGAGAAATATAGCGGGTGGGTTTTTATTTCTTCCTGTGCTTAAAAACAAACAAAACCTCTGTTTGATCCCGTTCTAGCAAGCAGCCAGGGAAAAAAAAATGGTACATCAACAAGTTGAATTTTGTCAGGTGGATGAACAATACAAGGTGCCTGCGCACCGCAGCCTCGGCTCTGCGCCCCAGGAGCAGCGGGACAGGGATGGAGCCATGTGAGCCCCAGCCCACCAGCTTTTACTGCAGCCTCAAACACATCTTCTCCTCTCCCTCTCTAGGTGCCTAAATTAAAAAAATTTCATTCTGGACTGGATTATCCAAAGCACAACTTCTTCGGCAAAGTCCAGTTTGAGATATTTTAAACAAAAATATTGTTACCACTTACAAATCCGAGCTGCTGCTGTTCTGCCCACAGCTGCAGTATCAACAGCATCTCACTGATGAGCCAAAGCCAATGGCAGGCACAAAGGCTTCAGTCTAGGCACTAAGTTACCAGTAGGATTAGTCCTAAGGAGGAGAGGGACCTCCTCTTTGCCTCTCTGACCCAGCTCAGAGCAGACATGGGACAATGCTTCATGGAGCATGGGAGCCAGAGAAAAAATACAGGAGTGGTCTGTCACCCAGTATGGGCAGGTGAGCACAATCCAGGGAAAAAAAACAAAATGGGTATTTTTTTTCCCTCAAGGATAAGAAAAATTAGTTCTGGGGTTCTTATTTAAAGCCCAAAATGAGAAGATTGCCTAAGCAAGAATAGTTTGTTGAAGCCATTAAAAATGATCACACCATTGCAATATCACGTGATCAGCTGCATCAAGACAGCAGAGCCCCCGCATCAGAAGGAGTTTTTACATTATTTGGGACTGCGTTTTGATACAATCCCGTTTTAACACATGAAGCCTCTTTTTCATTCAAGATAAAACTAAGATAAAAGCAGACAGACTTACAAACATGGGAGGTGAGAAAAAAGTTAGATTTATATAACATTAGTGCTGCACCTTCCTGAAATAGCAGCCTGTTAGTGTTTACACCAAATGCACTTCTGAAAAGTAAATAAAAGCAAATGCCTGCAAGGGGTGCTTAAAGCCCTGTCCCACAGAGCCACAAGACTACAAGCTGTTATTACCCGCTGAGTTAGCCAACACCGCAAAAAATAAACTTAACCAAAAGAAATACTGCCATGAAACTGAGGGACGCAGAGAGAGGCTTGCAAGAGGCTGTCTCGACTGCTATGCTGTCTGACACTTAAAAACGAAGGCTAGATGTTTGAGGTGCTTTCAATCTTTTTTTTTTTTTTTTTTTGTCTAGAAACTTGAGTTTCGTGATGGAAATCCCCATTTGCCCTGTTATTTCTAGCCACCTCACTGCCTAGCAGAGACACAGCAAGGGCACAGTTATAGCAGCAGGACCTAGGATGCTGTCAGGTACATACTGGTCCAGAGCAGGCTCAGCACTATTGGTGCACCCAGACATGGGTACATTTGGGACCGTGCCTGCCGCATTGTAGGCAGTATGAAAATCCATTCCTGAACCATCCTTGTCATCTCTAATGCCTAAGATCCATCATGAAGACATTAGCATCTGCTAGATTACTGCACAAAAGGAAAGAAATCAACTCCCACTAGATTAATTTGGAAAAAAATAAATCTATATCTCCCTCGATATGAAATCTGGAAAGCAGTATGCCCTGTCAAAAGCGGTCAGCATTTCCTTCATGGAAGCTGTATGCATTGCACATTGCTGTTTTCCAAGACCATCCCTCAAGACTGCCTCCAGGCTCAAGAGATTTCCAGCTGGAGCCCAGCTTCACCCTGCTGCTGAAGCACAAGGATAATTTTAGCTCAGATTGCATTATATAAAAGAGTCAAGATAATATACTGCTTCTGGGAAGGAAAAGCATAAATGTATTTTAGCATTATTTAGGTAGCAAACAGGAACGAACAAGCAAATTCGCAGAGAGGCATGATGAATGCAAAAATTGCTCATCGGTCAGCTTAGTTTACTAGTTTTTCCAATGTCAAATGCATTGAGCACTGTGTCACATTGTGGCAAGCAGTATGTATCTTCTACAATTTTAACAGTATATATCTTCTACAATTTTAAGAGCCAGAGGAATATTTAACGTAGGCCTTTAGCACATGGTCAAGCTCGAGCAACCTAAAGAAGAGTAATCCCTCTCCCATTAGTCAAGGAGCACGGTCCTGGAGAAGAGACACGGCCTTGGTTTCCCAGGCTGTGCAACACCGAAACACGGACTGGAGCCAAGAAACTCCTCCTGCATTCATCACAAGTTTCTGTAGTCTCAGACAAAGAAAGCCTCCACAAGAAAAGGTAATTTAGGTCAGCCAGATGAATGTATATTAAAGACACAGATATAGGTTTCAGAAGTCTAGATTCAAAAGCCAAAGTATAAATTAAATGCTTGAGGAAATATTATTTACACATGGTGTTTTCAGAGAGCAGCAAAACATTGTTCTAAAATGATGTTTCTAACCCCTTTTGATAAACTGTGTATACAGAGAATAAATTTAAAGTTAGATCTGTGAAGGCTGTCAAAAGCTACAGCATTTATTTACAGGAAAGAGGAACAATATTTTGACTTCTCTTGAGCAACCTTTCAGGAAAGGGAGCTTTTTGTGACTTAAATGTACAAAGAAATGCCACATTAGTCAAAGGTCTATTTCCCCACTACAACAGGAGCATTACTTCGCAATGACCTCCAAAAGGCCTCTATTTTTAAAGTGTGGGTTGGATCAAGCATAAAGTTAAAGCCATTGCCAGCCTTTGCTGGTCATGTCTAAGCAGCACCTCAAAAGGTGCTTTTTTCTTTTTAAAAGTTAGATGAACTTTTTAGTTCTTTTTAGTTCTTTTTAGTTTCTGGTATCCTGCAATTACAGATTTACCTGCTTTAGGATAGCACAAAACACTTCATGTAAAATGGAGTGATTTTCTTTCATGAAAAAGAGTTAAGGAGATAATACAGAAACAAAGAAAGCAAAGCAAGATGCAGGCACTGTAGCCTATAACACTATTATCTTAACAATTTAAAGAAAGTCTTTAAAGACCATGAAGGGCCACTCACATTGAACAGGAGGACAAATCCACACTTCAGAGAGCACCTGCCAGGCAAAGCGCTCAAATTCATAGAGGCACTTTTACTGCCTTAATGTTTAAGTCTTCCTTAATCAGACTAAAGCTTCACTGAAGGTCTTGCTCAGAAATCGTACACTAATATGAGAAATAAAAGGCAAAGAGCACCTGCATAGAGACACACATCATTCAGGCACCTCCTGGCCAGGTTTATGTTCTCTGCTGAGGGGACAGGGCAGTTTTAATCTGATGGTCCCCAGCAGCATCCCCAAGAAGCAACACTGACCCACACAACTGCAGCATTCCCTCCACCAAGGAGGCAGCGCAGAGGTGAAGGGCAGCTGGGTCACGCCTGAAACCTTGAAACCAGCCCGAAGGCAATCCACCCACACCTTGCAGCTCAGCACAGGAGCACAATTTTTGAATGAATCACAGGATGGTTTGGGTTGGAAGGGACCATAAAGACCATCTCGTTCCAACCCCACCACCACGGGCAGGGACACCTCCCACCAGCCCAGGCTGCTCCCAGCCCCATCCAGCCTGGCCTTGGGCACTGCCAGGGATGGGGCACCCACAGCTGCTCTGGGCAGCCTGTGCCAGCGCCTCGCTGCCCTCACAGGGAAGGATTTCTTCCTAACATCTACTCTAAATCTACCCTGTCCTGCAGCTATTATAGCTATTTTTCTGTTTCTTTACTTTTCGGGGATATTGATGCATTTGTTACACTACTAAAGCTGCATGATTTTTTTTATAGTTCCTGCAGGGTTAATTTGGTGGGATGTTGTTATCTTGTTTGTTAGACTTGGGTTTTTTTCGACAAGACCTGAGATACCTCAGTTTTATTTTGTGTCTCTTCTGCATTGAACAAGCTTCACACGGATGTGCCACAGGTCTGAAAACAGTATTTATTTCCATCCCCAGTCCATCACTGCCACATTCTTTCAAGCCCTTTCCTCCACCTCCTTTTTATGACTGTAATCATGCGATAACTATATGGTGTATTGCTGCTGCATTTCAGTGAGAGATTGTAGACCTATTTCTTGCTTCAAGCACACATCCACGCACAAGCATAACTTACTTGGTTTTCTCTTCCAGAAGAATAAATCCTATCTTACCTCAAAAAAGCAGGAACCTTTTCCTTCCCTTCTTTTCATTTTTCACTTAAACAATTACCTCAAGCCATCCAGCTGAAGCTAAGCTGGTTCAAATGGGGCTGACCATGCTGCAAAACCACTACCCCAGAGCGATGCGATCAGCAGTACCAAAATGGTTCAATTAGCATCTCATGAGCTGTGCTAACATGAATTATAGCATGTTTCTGTATCCCAGCGCATCTGTATTTCAGACTCAGCAGGACTTCAGCTTCAGCTTTTGTCTCCCAGTGGGTCAGTAGGCTCAAGTTTCAAGCACCACTTAGATGAAGGTTTTCATCTGTAGGCAAGAGTTCAGCAGCAGCAACACTGAGATTATGTTTTGACTGAAGGCTTCAGTGAAAACATGCTTTCACTCTTCCTTCTTAGCCCAGGTATAGTATAGATTTATTTTGTGGCCGGCCACACTTTAACCACAACTATCTGGAGCCTATTGGCCACAGCAGAATCTGATTTTAAATTCACAGTTTCAGCACACAGAAATAATGAAACAGAGGAAATAGAAACGCTGAAGAGCTGATCTGGGGACTGTTCCTATCATAAATTCTAGAAAGTTAATTTAGAAAAAATCTTTAGAATTATATTCTTCATAACATAAGTTATAAGTTTGGTTAGAGTTTGGAAAGACTTTAAATTTACCTTTCAAATGTTGACTGAGAAAATACCCTTGTGATTCAGGAGCCTTAGCACTTACCAGTGGAACTTGATAATTTATCTTCAGTAATGGTCCACCCCACTGTTCTAGTTTCTGCATGGGTAATATGTTTATTTCAGCTTGTGGAGTGCTATGATTTATGTTACAACCCTAGCACTAATAGATACAAATGGACAAGAACCAGAGCAACACACGGATGTGATCTTCTGAGCAGCACTGTCTACAGCCATCCTTCACATCCAGATGCTATGGAGAGTTCAGCTGCTGCAATGCCATTATTTTGAAAATGTCTCTGAGCTCTTCTGCCCCCTAGAATTTACTATGAAATGAATTTTTAATTCACTCCTGCAAACTCAGACTTCTCACAACTACTCCCTGTTGGGTGCTGGTGGTGAAGAAGCAACATCACTGAGGGGATACTGGCAGACATGACATCTTTGGACGAAACAGGTGTGAAGGGAGCCCATGCTAGCTTCTTCTCCAATATTTGTCAGAATTCAGAAAGTCTGTTGGGTGAGAAATTAATGCTGTTAGACAAGGCTGGTAGTGTTGCTCTTCTCACTGTTCTAAAAAAAAAAACCAAACAAAACCCAACAAGAAAAGGTTGTGTCCAATATCTATCAAAAAAAAGGTACAGAGGTTTGAACTGAACAGCAGATGCTCTGGGATGTGAAAGCCTCTAATGTCTTTAACAGAGAGTAAGATTTACTGGGAGCATTCAGAAGACTGGCTATTTATGGCCCTTGGGTTGTGGAAGAGGCAGGTGTATGTCTTCACAACACCGGATCCCTACTTTTCCTGCTTTAGAAGGGCTCAGACCAAGGTTTCATGGGTGATCTGAGCTTTCCAGGATGGAGCAGTACAGGATCGTTCACAGTAATTTTGCGGACCAGCACTTACAAGACAATGGCTTTCCTATTGCAGCAATCCCACATCTGCCTGCAAAAAACATGACACTGCCAGAAAGGTGCCATGAGATGCCAGCAGCTGTCCTGGAACTGGGGGTGGTTTAGGAGGAGCGGACAGTAGTGCTGCAGGTCCGCTTTGGAAATCCCATTTGATTCTTGGCTAATGAAGTACTGAATAATTGATAGGGAAGGAAACTAACACAGCATGACTTCATCAGGTGATCGTACAAAATTCAAGCTCTATTCCTTTGTCTCTTGACATTTGATTTTGTGCTGCATGGCAATATTCTGCTCTTCACATGCAATGTTTCACCACCAGAAAAATGAAGTATGACTGATGCAGAACATCAATATAGATTAATCCCAGACTGATGTTCAGAATAAGAATATTTGCCACTTTTTTATTATTTATATAAATGTAATAGATTTATGTTTATAAATAAAAGATTAAAAAAAAAATTATGTTTTACTGCCATTACCACTCACACTATGCAATATGCTCGAGCTTAAAAACTGCTAAGAGGGCTATGTGCTCTCCAGTGCAAGGACAGCAAAGAACTTAATATTATCAACAGACTTGCAACATCTAAACTTGTGGGGGTTATACAAGCTGAAAAACATTTGGCTGCACTTCAGTGAAGACGGATTTTATATACTTTTAGCAGTAAGACTCATGAGCAAGAAATAAGCTCAATTCCCAGTCCAGTTAAACATCCAGGAAATGTGAGAAGCAGCTCAAGCCTGCAGCCCAGAGGACATCCCAATAAAGCTTCACGGAAGGGCATTCCAGCTCAGGAGCAGACAGGGCATGGGGGTCTGCTGCTCCTGCAGATGTGCAAGTTTATGGGTTTTAGAGAACATAAAGCTCATGGTAGAAGCTAAGAGATAAGTACAAGGAATAAGGTCGTTCTTTGTATAGGGAACAGAGATTTTTCTCCTCTTCTCCCATATTGCAGTCAAAATATTTCATTTCAGCAGAAGGTCTGGGGAGACTGCTTTTAAGAAGGGCAGACCAACCTTTTGGGACCAGATTTCTTAAATATACTTAAGTGCCAGAAAGTGAAATTTTCATCTATTAAGAGCTAGCTTTAAATATTCTCCACAAGACCGAGTGAAGCAGTCAACCATCTTTTTTTGAGGACTTAATATATTTTAAATGTAAATGGACCCCAACCCTCAAACTCCTCGCACTGTTCCCCATTGCAGTACTATTTTCTCCTGCTGCTTCTCCTTAGTCCAAGGGGCTCTGAAACCTTTCCCACAACAGGACACACCAGGTGACCCTTTTGCAGCAACTGGCAGTTAGTAAATCAGGCAGCTCCCAAGAGAGGTGTCAAGTTGAAACTACACAGGCAGAAGCAATATAAAGTCTGTTCTTCCATATTTCACCTCCGTAATTTACCACCAAACTATTTTGAAATGAAAAGGACAGATTAAAGGAAAATAAGCAACACATCTTCTAGAGGGGTCATGTTTTCCAGGTCTGATCTTGCAGGTGTTAATGAATATGTCTTGAGAATAGTTATGGTCAAGCTGGATGGGTAACAGCCTCATTGCTGGGTCCCTCTGTTCAAAGCACAACTCCAGGAGCTTCCAGAAGAAAGCAAAAGCAGAGACATCTCTGCAGTTTAGTGCAGCTAGTTCTATGTACTGGCTGAGCAGATGTTTCCAGAAATATATATATATATATATATCTGTATGTGCTCAGCCATATGTACTGAAGTTCGAGCTCACGCTCACAGGAGTACTGCCACCCTTCTCCACAAGCATACCAATTCCCTTGGAGCAGAGCTGCAGCCATCTGATGCGGGTACTTGCCTGCTAAGCCCCAGATCCCAGGAACATGCACCAGTCAGTTGAGCTTTACAGAACAAATTATTGTCAGTGTAGACTATATAACTGCTTGAAAGTTAGAAATTAATCTTTTCCTGGGCTGTCATTTCAGCCAGCACAAAAAAGCTCTTGCCAGTTACCCAGCCTTTCATCAGCCACTTGGACCTTCCCCAGCAAGTCCCTACCAGGGTCTGCATGAACATGAGGCCTCAACACAAATTTGCATTGAAAGAGTAAAGAGGGAGCACAGTGCAAGACCATACATCACCAGCGAAAGAGATTGTTTTCCTGGAAGTAGTAAAGATCCTAAGCAGCACTGCCCATCCTTTGTTTTTTTTAATCTCTGCATTAGCTCATCCATTCCCCTCTCTCACAACTTTTTGTTGTTGATTCTGTACTTTTTGCACTTATTGACCTCCCTCCACTACCTCATTACATTATGGGGTTGTCATTAACAAGCATATTAATAGCTTTCAGTTCATGAAACACTGTAGGAGCCATCATTATACAAATCCTGCGTACCTGAAGCAATGTAAAATGAAATACAAGCTTTGAACTTCAAGCACAAGCAGATGATCCACAGCCACCAGGGCTGCTGAGGTAGGGAGAGACACAACCAGGGACATCACAGATAAAACAGATGCACACAACATGGAACATCACAAAATTAGGAGCTACATATTATTACCTTTTTCTTCGCTTTATGTCTTCCACTGCAGCAACAGTTGGGCCAGTCTTCAGTAAGGTGGCTCAGGTACTGAAGCAAAGCAGTCTGCAACATCAACATCATCAGGATGCAGCCCTGAGCCAACAGTCAACTCCTGGAGTGACCAATCCGTCTGCCAAAGCTGGGGAAGGTATAATACCTTACCACTTACACTCTGCTTCTTTCAGTTGAAAATTTTGTTTCTGGGTTGTTATGGTGGGGTGGGGGAGGTGTATTTGGGTAGATGTTGGGGGAGGCGGTATACATTATTTCACACCTTGATTTTTTCCACAATCACAGTAGCTTAGCAATGGGCTCACTGTCAGAGTCCTGAGGGCACTTATAAACCCCAACGTCCCTGAGTAGCCTCCCTGCTCATGGCCATAGGATGCTGGTCCCCAGCCCCACCACCACCCTGGTTCCCCTCATTCCCCTCACCAGACTGTACCAAACCTCTGACATTCAGCATACAGAGCTGCACGTGGTTCCAGATTTGAAGAAACACGGAGAAGTGTGGTGAACAGACCTAGCAAGAACTGGTTACCAGCAGCGGGCGCAGGCAGGCAGAGTAGCATTTCAACAGTCCTGTTAATCAGAGTGATAAGAGAAAAGGAGAAAATACTACTGTAAGAACACATGCAACCGGAGGGATACAAATTTTAACAAAGGTTTTGTATCACTGAATACTTGAAGAATAGCAGCAGCAGGGCCTCACGTTGGCTGTCCTTGGACAAGCGTGGAGACGTTTTGGGTGCAGTTTTCTGAAGCAGCCACACTGGAGAACAATATTTTATCTGTCAAGTGCCTTAAATTAGAGCTCACAGCAGAGATGGACATTTTTTTTGTCTAGCTTACAACTATAAGAAGTCCAATATTTTCATGTCTTTCCAACCAGCATCAGCCTATCACAAGCCATTTCACATCACTGCTCGCCAAGGTCTTACAGCCTCCTACAGCGTGTCCCTCTACTCGCAGATAGAGGGGCGGTTTCCTCAGCTTCTGATGCAAACTCATTACCTGTGTGGGGAGATTCGCCTCCGCTGCCACATCTGAATCACATGTGCTTGGGAACTATGTACATTTTTATATTGAGCAATAATTAGGTAAATCAGAAATAACCCCAACAGCAGACACCAGCAAGAACTTCTGTCCTAAAGCTACATCTGTAAACCTGCTCCTCAACACAGGCTCCCTCATCCCTCCTTGCCTCCGCAGAACAGGTCCTCCAGGCCCATCAGGAGATTGTGCTGGAATCCCAGAGGATGCAGGAGCTGTTTAATCTGGATTACAAGGGGCTTGCTTAAAATTTGGGATCTGGGCTCATACATTGGTGGTTATGCGTTTAGGCAGAAAGAATTGCAAGCCTAGATGAATTTTCTGTCCAAAAAGATGATCCGCAAGTTTTAGGTGCTACCAGCGTTAGGCAAGGATGGAGAAGGGAGCTGTCAAGCCATGGTTTTGAGCTTGCATAGCAACTGTGTATTTACACCTACATCATCACTGGATGAGGTCTGGAATCACGCTATTCCATTTCCTTTTGACAATCTGCTGCTCTCCAGGAATGGGCATCATAAAACTAAAGTACAGTAATCAATGGGCAAAGGGAAACATGCAATTTGTGTATATTTGCTGTATTATTTAGATTAATTAGTTCTTTACCTTTGCAACTATCCAAATTTTTCCACCATCTCTAGGTACTTTAATAATGTTTTCACAGAAAAATTAGTCTCCTTTTACACCAGTTAGTGTCAAAACAAGGTGCTTGCAAATCTAGGCTTGTTGCCTATTGAAAGCAGTAACAGATGTCCTTTCTGATCATTATTTGTTGCACATATGAACCAGCTACTGAGAGGTTCTAACTCACAGATGCGTTTGTTTGATGCTTCCATTTCATTTGGAAATACTTCTATTGGCCAACTGCAGTAAGAATTGATTTCTCAAAACAGATGGAGATTATCCTGCTGATCACTGGTTCTTAGTCATAGTTCAGAATATTTTCTGTGCTGCTCCTCTAAAGTATATTCATGCAAAACAACCACATTAAAAACCCTCCTACATTAAAACGTAGTGAAAGTTTTACATTAACCCTCAAGAGCTCCCAAGGAATTAATGGATAAAGCTGATTTTAACTCTCACTGCTCCAGTTTGATGTTGTAGTTGAAATGACACCAAGAGGTGCATACTCACTCCAAGATAAATGCTTGCAGCGGAGAGAAGGCATAGCTCTTGCAGCGCCAGGCAGGCAGGAGTTTGCCCATGCTCCTTTATTAGCTGTGAGTACAGAAGGAAGCAGGAGAGAGTTTGATGGTGGGGAAGCGTGTGCTCAACACAGGCAACAGATGTAACATTAAGTACATGCCTGTTGCCCTGCCCCCCAGGACCTGTACTTGAGATCATGCACTATAATACACAAAGACCTCATGAGGACTAGAGACACCTGAACATACAGAGGAAAACCTGGAATTTTGCCCTGAAAAGCTGAAACAAAACAGAGCAATCAGCCGAGGAAACAGAAGCTAAGACAACGCTAGGATTAATGGGCAAGAGTAACGAGACTGCCATGTTATATAGGCCTACAGTCTGCGAAACGCTGTTCTAGTGAATCCACATTATGTTTATTTTTAAAAAAACATTTTTATGCAAAACGATGCTGCCCCAGGAACAAGCTGCAGACTAGTAGGAAACAATAAATGACTAGTAGTAGCAAAAATGTGTCCTTGATAATTGTACCTTTGCATTTTACTGCAGAATCTGAGGCACAAAAAACATAGCTGTTGCCTAGACAGATATGGTAAGCATAAATAAGTATCAGCAGGAGACTCTCAGCACTCAGAGAGTGGCTGGAGAAGACTCTTCCTGTGCACGGCAATGTTTTTTTGGAAGAGTAGCTGGAACACGTTTTATGTTGATTCATAAATGTGTCATTTCGGGATGGAGGCTGGAAAATGTGAACGAAGATGGCACTGGAATGAATACCAGGAGTGTGGGAGACAGGAGCAGGGAGAAAAAAGGAGAATAACAGAGATAGGTTCAGAGGAAGAGGATACAGCCTTGAGGAACAATAGAGGGGGCACAGGGGGGGAAAGAAAAACATTACGCCTTACAGTGGTAGACCAGAGATGAAATAAAACCAGAGGAAGAGAAGGGACTACGCAGCACTGGCATGGGGCAGAAGGGAGTGATTTGAAACAGAAACACTAAACAAACCTTTAACAGCTGCTTTTAAGGATTTGCTTAACCAGAAGTGTGTATGCAAAATTATCCCTCAGCCTATGATCATGAAATTTGTTAGGAAGGATGAAGGTAAAGGGAGGCGGGAGAAACCAGAATAAAACCAGCTCTGGCTATACCCCTTCTCCAACCACAGGCAGTCCATACTGCGTGAAATTCACCTCTTTCCCTGTTTTGTCCTGTGCTCTGCAACCTGCTTGATATCCCACACTTGAAATTCTGCTCTGAAACCTGTTGGTATTGGCCCTGCAGTCTTTTGAAACTTGAATACAAATTAAACCATCTGCATGGAGAAGACAAATTCCACTCCACTCCAGTAAAAGCTCCCATATGACAAATCTGGTATCTTGCCCTGTAAAATAGTGGTTGCCCAAGTAAATGAATTTTCCTGCTGGCCCAGGCTAAAACACATAACCAAAAGTCTCTGTCACTCTCTTAGAAAGGGGACAAGCATGATGAGCTTCTTGAAAGGAGAGCAAGACATCCCCCAGAGAGGGTGTCCAGCTAGACAAGGCTGAGCAGTCCAGCATGGAGAGCCACTCAACTGAGCTTTAGACATGGACCATGAGACCATGGCACGGCAAGGATCCCTGCCTGGATAGCTTCCCAGGGGACTATGGAAGTTCATGCTTAGGGGAGGGACAGGTGCTAAAACAAAGTCTGCAAGCTCTCCTGTTCCGTATCTAGTTAATTTTTTATAAATACTTGCAATTAGAACAGTAAATCAGACCAGGCACAACAGTTAAAAATTACATCAGTTTGAAAGCGTGGCAGAGTTTGGTTGTGCAATAGATCCTGAATTTATTTCAGCACTGCAAAGGAAATCCCAGCTATTTCTTTGTAACCAGCTTTCCAACAGAAAAGAGTCTACCATAAAGCCTACAGAGCACAGCCTGATAGTATTAGACTTCAAATAACTTCAGGCATTTCAGAAGATGTCTTTTTACACCAGCTTATTGTCTGTTTCCCTAGAAACAGGAACTGGCACCCACTAGCAAAGGAGTTGGAACTTGTCTTAATTTTAGCTGCTGCTGTTTGTTCCAACTTCATTTCCATTTTCAAAGAAACAGACAAAAGTATTACAGGTTTTCACACTGCCATTTCACAGTCCACACGCAAACCCCGGATTCATGCAGTTTCACTCATTAAGCTCTGGGTTTATATCAAGCCGTTGCAATCACAAAGTGGTCCAGATTTGCTCCTAGCTGAGCCCAAGCTCATACAAGCCACAAACAGCCCTGGCTGGATTTTCAAGCCAACAATGAAATCCAGGAGAAGAGTGCAGGCTGGGATTTCATCAGTATGAAGTTATGCAGGGTTTTGCGTTGGATGAGTTAGGGCAAAGCACACACTGCAGCCACGTCCAAATTTAAAACTTTGTACACCATCTCCTCTGTAGCTTGATCACCTTGGCAGAGTCAGACGGTTGGTTTTCAAAGCCAGAAAGGGCAGCAGTCTGAGCAATGCCTGGCCAGTTTTTCACATTCTATACAATTTTAAGAAAGCTGCAGATATATTCCCCCAGGAATAGACCTGCATGCAACTCATGGCTTTTAATCAAGATCTCTGAAGGATGGTAACGAGCTGCTGCAGAGCTTTGTACACAGCACTTCAAAGTTAGTCCACCTGAAGTTCTGTATCCCCAGTACCTTTACAACTGTTCTCCAGGTGCAGAACAAGCATTAAACTGAGTTTAACTATAGCGTGCAAAGCTTCACTCTTGACTATAACCAGGTTTTATTCAGATGATGGTTTTGTACTACTTACCAGCCACGTAGCTCAGCACATCCCAGTCAGCAGTGCTTTAAACATCGTGTCCTTGCTTATTTTGCTTTAATTTCTTTCTGTGTGTGTTTCACATAGGTAAGCCTGTCACGTTACTGTGCAGGCGTAGGCTGAACCTTCAGTGCGTACTATCAGCTCTTTGCTCCATTACGCAACATCTCCTTATTGTCCTTATCGCTGCATATTTAGGGCTCTGCTAGATGTATTTTGATACTGGTTTGATTTTTGCAGGCTTACCCCTTTCCTTTTGCTTTACTGCTACTATCCATGCTAGCTCATGCTTTCTGTTGCTTCTGCTGTAGGAACTGAAAGAAAAATGGGATCTCAGGTCAGAGGAACACAACCCAACTAGAAACTCCTTCCTTTCCAGAAATCTTGTATCAGCGGTGTGTGATTTTGTTTTGGATTAGCTGATGAAGAGCACTTCATTCCCAAAAAGTGTCTTCTAATCAACTTTGCTTACGTATCACCTCCTCTGAGGTAAGAGGGTGGTTTTTTTGCTGTAGGGTATGAGCATCTTACAGTGCTGTTACCAGAGAACAAGGACAATCCCACAATTAGTACAATGCAAGAAATCTCGGGTGTATTATACAAGAAACAGCCAGCTGAAGTACACAGGAGCTGTGGACCGCACTCGGTCCCTGTCCTGGTTTCAGCTGGGATGGAGTTAATTTTCTTAGTAGTTGGTGCTGTGCTGTGTTTTGGCTGTGATGTGAGA
>JAVJGI010000065.1:52898017-52931248 GCA_035590275.1 Ibycter americanus
CGTGATGGAGCCCTGCTGTCCTGGGGATGGCCGAACACCTGCCTGCCCGTGGGAAGTGGTGAACGAATTTCTTCCTTTGCTTTGCTTGCACGCACAGCTTTTGCTTTACCTATTAAATTGTCCGTACCTCAATCCCTGACTTTTACATTCTTTTCTGATCCTCCTCCCCATCCCTCTGGGTGAGGGGAGTGAGCAGGTGGCTGCGTGGGGCTTGGTTGCCGGCTGGGGTTAAACCAGCACAGTCCCAAACAGACCGTTATGTTGCATTAGTCACTGTAGTAGTCCACTGTGTAAGCAGAAGTTTGGGGGCTTCAGAAGTCAGGTCCTGGGCTGAACCCTCTGCATTACCAACAGGTCTGTTTTCCAGATGTTGCCTGTCTGCGGTGTTTTAATTGAAGCACTTCAAGCTCAGAGTGACCATTTTGTTAAAGCTTTGTTTCCTCTGGTAGTTTTCTAGCTCACTCTAGTCAGTAGATTAAAATTTAATATCAATGTCCTTATATTCTGTCTGAATAAAAAATTGACCAAAATTTTATACTTATTGTAGACTTGTGGTTCAAACTGGGAGGGACCTTGGAAATAAGTGCATTATATTAACAGGTGCACTATGTACATCAAATACTATGTTTTCTTGCGTAAAATTTCAGTAACTGCAGACACTCACATTATTCATATTTCATTGTGCTCCATCTTTTTCACCTCACCATGTATGGTGTTTCCAGTTATCCTCGAAATGCTTTGGCATCTATTTTTAGTTTTGTTATGTTAAATTTTTACTATAGAGGGGGAAAGCAGAAAGCAAATTCTGTTGGCATGTCACTTCTTACCCCACTTCCACCAAAAAAGCCTATTTGTGGTAGTCTTGCAATTTGTTTCTCACACAGATCAGAAGTGATGAGCATGCAGACTGGAAACACTGCTCCATAACAGACCAAATGGTTTTTAGTCATCAGCTAAATGAGAACAGCCCGACCAGGCTACAGGAAAAAAGGCAAAAAAAGTAAATGATAAGATCAACAAGAAAAGGGGATATAACTCACTAACACAGAAAACAAAGCCTGTTTGCAGGGCATCAATGTGATCTTAGACAAGGTTGTATGACCATCAGCACACAATGTAAAAATCCTAGAGAAATTAATTTCTAATCATAGCTAGGGAAGAGGAGATAGTAAAGCAGAGTGGAAGTAGCTGCTGGGTTTTTATGCAGTATTAACATGTACTATTTTTACAGGGTATTGTAGTGCTAAAGAACTCAGGAAAATCAAGCTTCAGCTATACAAGATTGTTACACAGTCTTTGTGTGCCTTGGAGACCCAGCCACTTTGTAAGAAGAGAAAAATTGAGTTGACTTCCCTTTAAACAGAAATGAATTGTTGAGCTTATCCAGTCATTTTAAATTTACAGAAATGTAAGCAAGGCAAACATGGACCTAAGAAGTTTGCCTGACAGAAGTGAACCACATGATAAGTGCAGTGCTCTTAACTAGAGAGGTTATAGTGACCTACTTGATCGGTCAGGAAGGAAGGAAAGGTATTTTTGCCAAGCTGGAGCTCTGAGTATTTGTTAGAGCACTTTCAGGGAGAGTACAAGAGGCGGGTAATGACATAGACAGTCATAAATAAATGGCAGTGTAAACAATAGGAACAGTCTATACCCTTGCGTATGAGCAATATTATGAAGAAAAATACATACAACAGCTAGAATAAGTTGTAAAAAGCATCTGTGGGGGTAGGGGGAACTCTGAAGCTTTCCCTAGCACAAAGTTTCCAGAACCCCAGTTTGCTTATGTGAAGCTACATTAAGGTAGCTAAGAAAAACTAGGCTTATTACAAAATTTTTAAAGTGAACATTCTTAATCATGGATTATTCTTTTATTACGCCTCTTCACAGCATGATTTTGGAGTATCTGGTCAAATGCCAATTAACAGTAAAATAAAGAGCAGTTAATTTGGCTATTGTCTCATTTTCATGTAGGTGATCAACAAGAAAAAGGGGTAAAAGAAGGTCTGACAATAAACTGAAGGAGAGGGAAAAAGCTGGAAAGAAATATAAATACAGACTAACAGCCATGACTTAAGTGTACAGGGCGTGTGCTCAGGATGGCAGAAGGCAGACGACACAAGCAGCCCACAGCAGACTGCTCTGCAGCAGATCAAAATAGAGGAAGTAACACCCCAAAACTCCTTCACATGATTAAATAATTCATGGTCTGGCCAAGCTACACAGTAAAATAACCACAGGCAAATGGCATTGACAGGTAGCATACCAGCCACACGTGCGGTACAGAAACACCAGTGATGAAACACCTTATGGGCAGAAAGTTGCAGCCATCATCCCTGGCTGCACACTCATACGTGCCCCTCAGCACTGCACAGACCACCTGTGACAGCACTCAATGCCCGTCACCATCTCCTGCCACTCCGCGTGCTTCTGGAAGAGACTACCCTTGTTTAAAGCACAGGCTGAGTCAAGCAGTACAGTCTCACTCAGTTTACAGCTTTCCAGCAATCTCAGTGGGCTTTTTCCTTATTCACCCCAGTTTTCCACATCACATGCCTTTCTCTCAAGCCTTAGAAGCGCCATAAACAACCCCTAGCGCATGTGAAGCATAGCTCCAGCATCTCAGATCAAGCTGATAGTCACAGACACTCTCACAGCAAGGTCACTTCTCCCTCAGCTACAGCCCCTTTTCTACCATACTCATCTGAGCTATAGTGCAGCTTTCAGAAAGGCTTTTAAGAGTTTTGTACAAAAACAGGGAGCTAGCTTACCCATTTCTCAAACTATTTTATTAGAAATTATCAGGGTGTTTTTTTTTTAATGCCTAGAAACTCACCCATGCCTCCAAGCTGTACCATGGACTATCCAGCACAACCCACAGCAATGCCCAGCACACCGGCTAACTAACCAGGTCTCCTCCTTCAGCAAGACCCCATCCAGCACATCCTCCATCCAGCAGAGCTGTGCACAGAGCAACAAACTCAGGAAAAACAAAAACATCCCCCTTAATGACAATATTCCGCACAGCAGGGCTGAGAAGCCTAGACAGAAGGAAAACTGACCAGAGGTAACATGCCTGCAGAGCCCGCATTCCTGGTACTGAGGCAGCGCAAGAAGAGTGAGCTTGCTCCGATCCTTCCAAATAACAACCCTAATTCTGCATTTACTCCACCTGGTTCTTCCTAGATGCACTTACTATTCCCAGCTGTAACTAACAAGCTAGTACAGCCATTAAATGTCAAGTTATTTTGCTGCAAAAAGCTATGAAAGGAATTGTGAAGGCAGAACTTGGTTACTGAAAGAAAAGCACAGGGGAAAAAAATAAAGAAAGGATTTTTCCCCTTAAATTAGATATGTAAATGAAAAGCTACACTGCTGTATGCTATATACTTCTGCCACTTGTAGCATGAAAAGGAAATCGAGAACTACTTCAAAGAAACATGTTCTACTGTCTAAAGCATTCCCCTCGCGGTGACCTTGGCACGCAGAGATTTTTGTAGAAAACATGTTTTGGGATGGAATCTCTATGTTTTACCTGAAATACAGGAAAGGCATGCTGATTCAAATAAAGTTAGAATGAGATTTTGAAGCCAAAATTTGTTAAAACAAATCCCCATAAATTTTATTTAATACTTTTATTTACTGTTTACAACACTGAACACATAATGATGCACTGATAAAAAAAAAAGTGTCTTAATAGAAGAAAATACCAAATGAAGATAGTTTAGAAGTAATTTTCACTCAATGTTTCCTGTAACCTCTGAACTGTACATACTAACTTCAAAATCTCTGTAGCCATAGGAACCTTGAACCACTAATACCATAGGTACAGAAAAGTCTGCTCACTGTTTATTAGCAACTTCAAAAAGTAGTAAAAAGAAAAGGATAAAAGCCTACAATTTTAAATCTTTACCATGCAAATATAATTTTTTTTTCTATAAATTTTCAGAGTTTTCTAAAAGGTATCAAAATATTTTGTTCTTAGGCAATCGAGACATTACTTCATAGAATTTTGTAAAGTAGACCAGTAAAGATAAAACCAATTTGCAAAATGGTTTCTATTTACTGCATCTACATCTTTACTGTAGAGTTTTTCCCCTCTAATTCTGTAGAAACTGGAACTTTGTGATGGCTATGAAAGAACATGGATAAACAAGACAAGAATTAGAGATTAACGCAAACTTTATGGCTCCTTCTGGCTTAATAAGTTAACTCCCCACATTTCTCTAACATTTAAAGTTTACTGCAAATGCTGATGATTTTTTTAAGTGAAAGGAAAATATAATCTTATTTTATTTTCTTTGGGCTTAGTTATGAAAACATTATGTTTCTATTAAGGAAGCAAGCCGTTGGTGTTTATCTTCCATCACTTACCACAAATGTGATTTGAGCAACAAAGCCATTATCCAGCTGCTTGCTGGTTTTTATATTTTACCCTTGATGTCTTACTATTTGATCTAGTGCATGAAAAGCAAGATGTATTACAAGCCAGTCGATCCCAGGGGCTAAGGTAGCATCCCTCCCTCCCAGCCCCGATGTGGGCAGTGACCCACGGACATGGAAAGGGAGTTTGGGAGGTTAGCACTGCCGGAGCCCCTGCCCTCACGGCAGAGATCGCCGTGTTCTGCTGGCACTGTAAGTGCTACGTTAGAGCAGGTCAGGCTCCTGGCGTGGATTTGCTTTCAGAGAGGGCATTAACAAGAAAGAAAAAAAACCCTCCATCACTATTATTCAGACGATGCAACATTTTTGAATGAAGAAGTGTTCCTTCCTACAGAGCTTGGAAATTTTTTGAAGCGAGGACCAGCAATTCAATAACCGCAGCCTTCAAAGCCCTTCTAAGGGTGCGTTCGCTCCCTCGCCTCTCCAAGGCACCTCCCCAGGCAGCTAGCCTGTGAGCCTTGATAAGAATACTAAAATACAAAAGAAGTGAAGAAAATTCAAAATGATACAGAGAGGAGATATTTTTTTAAAAAAAAATTTTTTTAAATCTTGTTTTGAAGCATGTAGGCTTCGCACAAAGAAACCACAAAGAATGTAGCAAAGGCAAATCCTGCCCTTCAGCCAGCAATACCCCAGCGCAGATCTGTCTCCCTGGGGATGAGGTGGGCAAGGAGCATCTCTGGATTTGAGTGGGTGTGACCTGAACCAGCGCCAGGCTGCGTAGCTGCTTCCACCACCCAGCAAGCACAGGGGCTGCTGAGTGGGCCAGGTTTTGTCCCCAGATGGTGCTCAGCCCTCAGTGGCAAATGCAGATATTACCCCCCCTCCCCAGCCCAGATACTGATCCTGAAAGCCCCAGCTGTCCAAAAAAAGATGTTTTAGGAGAAGCTAGGACAGAAAGAGAGCGTTCAGGTAGTGCAACTACCTGCATATTTTTAAAAGAACTTGTAGGTGGTGTATTTTATTCTTCCTGCAGCCTTTTGCAGGAATATAGGCCAAAATACACCTACTTCACTCTTTAGATGTCTGGAACATGAGTTGCATGTAGAGTTAAATGGAATTTCTTTGTAAAATTATCAAATTGGCACCATTTCATTACACCCACTATTTGCATTCAGATTTCATTTTCAATACAGACAGTTCCCAAAACTGAGAGCTTGGCTGGTTTTGGACACCTGGGGCCAGCTCTTGCGTTGGTTCATGCTGTGAGGTTAAACAGGTGAGACGGACACACGGTGGGGCCACGGCACTGCCACGATGGGCATGACACAGCATCTTCCCTGCACCGGCCTTTCGCGGGGGCCACGGTGCATGGGGAGACACGGTCAATAGGAACAGGACCCCCCTGCTGCTAGGGGCATCGGGTAAGTCAGCTCCCCATGAGCCAGGAAGGAATTCGGAGGGGGGAACCCCACAATGGTGATGTGAGCAATGTGGTTTCCAATGCAGAAAGCTTCCCAGTTTCTGTGCTACAGGTTGTCACCTCCTAGCTTTTATCTGGTCTGCGTTAAGCACCGTTAGGATTAGAAATAATAACCTGTTACTCAGTTGAGCACACTAGCTTTGATACACATCTGTGAATCAACTTAATTTGTACCATGGGATTTTTAAGGGATGTTACAGTAAGGAAATAAAAAAGAATCCTCTCTACTGATGTTAATTTAAAGCATTAACTTTTATTTTGTCTGACAACAGGTCTCTTCTATCAGTTTGAATTTACCTTTTAATTATGTATGTTGGTTTTTTTCATGTGAAGCTCCAAACTAGAAATATGTATCTCATTATATTTTATGTTATTCAATTGACCTAAACACAAAGGCATTTTTCTTGAATACTGAGTGCTCATGTACCTTTTTAATTAAAGCTTAAAAAGCCTTTAATTAAAACAATAAATCACAGACAGCAGGGTCTATCCAAATTGTCTTCTGGCCTGGGTATATTTTTCCTTTTGCGATCGGATTGACCTGAAAGGTAACAGAACAGGTGAAAATGGCTTTCACAATTAATCGATACAGTAGAAATTACTTTACTATTCCACAAGACAAGCCAAGGAGCATATTTGAAATAACACGGCTGTGACCTGCTTGGGATCACTTTAGACCACCTATACCCTTTTCCCATGATCTCCCCTAAACATGCAGCCATGGCAGAAATTCAGCCTCAGCTAGCCGCTAAATCTTCCCATGCTTTGTCTGCCATTCTAGCCCAAACCTTCCCTGCTCCAGTGTAGAGACTTCATTTAACTTTCTGGTATCATTTTCTGGTCTCTTCTCTGCAGGGCCGAGGTTTTCCAAAATTGAGTGGTCTTGAGGCCACACTGCAGGGCTCTTGTTGCCTCCTGGACAGCATCTCCCTGTCCAGCCCATGCATGCCTAAACTGTGGGCTTCAGGGGGATCATGGCATGCGATGGATGTGGAGCTTCTCAGCACTATCAAAGCAGCATATGTGCCCAGAAACAGAAACCAAGGAATCTCCAGGATCTACTATTCTGAATTTGGGCAGAACTTCTGTGAATCTCTGCCAGTCTGGGTAACTGCATTCCTTCATGAATCTTGTTTTAGCTCTTGTTTAGAAACTCATTAGAAATACATTTAGTCCATCAGAAAAAAATGCATCA
This sequence comes from Ibycter americanus, assembly GCA_035590275.1. NCBI lineage: Eukaryota > Metazoa > Chordata > Aves > Falconiformes > Falconidae > Ibycter > Ibycter americanus. The sequence continues at coordinate 52,905,079 of JAVJGI010000065.1, forward strand.
TGCACTAAAGTTGGGTAAGATATATCTGGCCCCAAGACTAAAATTACTTCTCAGATTCTATAAATTCAATGTGCTCTAAACATCCAGAATGAAATTAACATTCTAAACATCTAAACATCCATAATTCCTAACAGTCAAGATTTGTACTTACGGAACAAAGACCTTTTCAATTATAATTTTTAAAATAACAAGATGATCCAATGAATGATTCCCTCAATTGAGGATAAAAGTTCAGTTGAACTTCATGTCCCCTCAAGTGTGACAAAAACCTCTTCGTTTTTGGACATACCACACACAAGTGTTTGGGTGTTAAAACCACAGAAGTTCCCAATTGCACCTTCAGTACTGGAGTAGAAATGTTACCCTTGTTGTACTCCTATAGATATGTCATGATGCATTTCTATTTTTAGGGAAATATTTTCAGAACTGTCCAATGAACTTCTAAATAGACTATTGTGTTTGCAGAGGAAAATTCATTTGCAAATGACAATTAGTTAATCAAACATGCATTCTTCAAGGTGTACATAGTAATACTTGCACTACACGCAGTAGGACAAATAGAAAGGAAACTGCTTCAGAAAGCAGCAAACAGAGCGGGGGGAAACAAGTTGGTGGGAGATGGCATTCCCTTCTTCTTTCCAGTCTCAGCAGAAATATTTAATAGTAACATGCACATACGTAACATGTTCAGCTCTCCTGGTTACCCTGCCCTGCCCTGGAATCTTCCCAGTTCTGGAATCTCATTCAATTCAAGGACAAATGAAAAGAAAAACTGCAAAAAAACAAAGGCTGAGTGACTTCAAGGAGAAACAAAATCTCCCAATAAAGCCAGCAGTAAACGCAAACTACTTGCCTAAAACTATGGAGCAGTAAAGCAGAAAACACTTGGCTTATGCTGCCGTGCAATTCTGCTCCCCAGAGGTCAAGCGGATGAAAGCCTGGACCCGAGGCACTGCTGATGAAACCCATCCCGCGGGCTCCTCGCCCTCCTTAGCTCCTGCACCACAGACAGGAACTTGCAGCAGTCCTACCATTCCCAAAACAGCATTATTTGGTCCGTAAAGGTGTCCAGCGAGGGCCTGTCCTCGACCACCGCTGCAGCCAGAGCGGGTTCTGCGGGATGCTCCCTGCTGGAGCGGTGCCACAATGCCACGCCAAGGCAGGCATCGGACACGGCACGGAGCACCGGCAGCACCCCGGCAGGCTGGCCGAGAGCAGGGCGCTGGCTGGGGCACGTCTCCCTCTCCAAACAGAACCAGGCAGGTCAAACACAGCCTCAGTCAGTGCCTCCACTTTCTGCACAGTGCAGGTCAAGAGGGTATTTTCCCCTTTCCAAAATTAGAAAAGAACCCTTCCTCAAGTATTATCCTACTTTGAGCCTTTTTTCCCCTGTCTTTTTTGGATCTCAGTCATTAACTTGTATCCTTTGGGTTTCTTCATCCATCTCTGTTTATTTTTCTATTAACTAGTCCGGAGGAGGGAAAGCCTCACATAGCTGCAAGTTAAACCCCTCATTAATGGCAAAGGAAGGTGATTGCAAGACCCAAGCACAGGCAAGGCACTGGGAGGCTGGAGGATCGCGGGCGCTTCTAAGGAGGGAGCTACATTAAATTATTATTAACTCCGTTGTCTAGCACCAGTGCGCTTCCCAGCTCAGCTTCTTTCCGTGGCATGGAGGAGCTGGCAGCATATGCTGTGTGTGATGAGACATTCCCAGAGAGATCACGGGATCACACCCAGAAAAGAGGCAGAAACTCTCAAGAACATGATACAGTGCTGTTGAAAAAGAAAAATAAGCTAAACACAATTTCACCTTCTATAGCTGAGGGGACTTTGGGCCTTTATAGTTTTTCTGAACAAGAGAACAAAGACAATACTTTTAAGTGTTTTCAGTTTGGGGAGAATTGTTTCATGTGAAACCTGAGGGATAGAGAGACTTTGTCAGACCACAGGCTTTAATTAAGTTTGCCACACTCTGCTCATGAGCTTTCAAACCTTTCCCAAGAAGAAAGAGAAAGGGAGATGGAGAGCAGTTGTCAAGAGCAATCTCGAAGTTTCTGCAGCTGTGATGGATGTACGGTACAAAGGTGGTGTATGAGACACTGTGATCCCTCACATGTGAGTATCATCATCCTGACGATGAATTTTAAACAGTTTCAGGCACGGAGGGATTATGGCAGGCATGCACGATGACATGTGACTCCAGAAACTCTGCAAATGCACAATATGGGCATAACATAGCGGTGTCTCCAGGTCGGGCTCTGGGCTGCCCTCTGGGGTGGCCCTCTCCTGCTGATGCCTGCAAAACCCTTTGCCAGTTGCCTTGGTGCCAAGAGGTGACTGGGGTCTCCCGCTGGAGCACAAAGCAAAAGCTCTTCTCAGCACCGAGCCGCTCCGCTGTGAGCTAGCACGGAGTGAAAAGGGGCTGCATTTACGGCGTAAGGTTGAGCTGCCCGTAGCAGTGCACTCGCTGTTTTGCAGTGCACTGTCTGCAAAAAGTTGATGTCTTTTGTTGATAGCTAGAGTGTATTTATTTGTCTCAAAAGAGGAACATTCCCATTGATTTTTAGGATACAGCTTTGCTCTAGAAGACAGCGTGACCTCTTCCTTGGAGCTGTCCTGTCTCACTCCCACCCACGTGAAAAGCAGCCCAGGAGCCCAGGGACACTTTCAGGCAGCTCAGGCTGGTGTGGCTGCACACGGGGGCTAAAGCCCCGGGTCCTCTTCACTGACGCTGGCAGCCCAGCCCCTTACAGCAAGGAGACGAGCTAAGCTCTGCAACAACATGTCTCCACTGGTGTCCCAGAATAACCAGCTGCATCTCCCTCAATTAACTGCTGAGCAATAACAGCATTCCTTCTGGCAGCACAGCACACTGAGCTGGGAGATATCATCCCAGGCTGCCCAAAAGTGCTTGGGGAGGACAGTCACTTCCAGAGTTGACCCATCAAATCTTCTCATCTCCTCCACTTTTTCTCTTGTGTTTCCTACCTGAGCTAGGCAAACTGCAGATCCTGTGAGAAATGTACATTTCCTAATCAGCAGCAGCGGCAATCATCCGGATGATGTACATCGGTGACATTTTTCATGAGAATAACTAGTAAATGCTGATGATCATTTCTCCTAATTACATATTCACAAGTTATTTGCACTCATTGCCAGCTTTCGTGTTAGTGACTAGATGAGGCGCATTTAAATGCAATGTTGCATACAAAACATAAGAGAATTCCTATAGGGTGCCAGTATATTGTTCTTCATGTGACCAAAGCAAAACTCATCGGACTGTGAATTGTGATTTGCAGAAAAGAGCTTAATGGGCTGAGAGAAGCTGAATCCATGCAATGACCCCACGCACCTTCCTAGGGGCAGTCACTTGTCCCTCTGTAGTCCTCTCCCGCTCACCCACAGAAACACTGGCTCAGTGTTGATGGTGCTACAAAGCTAATCAACCCAATCTCTGGAAACTTGTACTGTGGAACCAGTTCCTCAGCTGTAAATGGGGTGTTAGGGTGAGCGGTGGGAGATGGCTTTCCCCTGAGGAATGCTGGCTGCAGATGTTGGCACCTCCCAACCTGGAAAGCCTGAGAAGCTGCTTGGTTTCAGGAGACACTTTCACCTGCAGGACAGACAAAAACTCAAGGCTTCAAAGGTTAAAGAGAAGTTAAAAACATATCAAACTGGTGGTCTAAAACAGAAGTTGTTGCAGTTGGTAACAAGACGGGGAACATGCTGAGTAGGCAGGACACCACAGATCCCTACAGGTAGGGTTTGGTGGTTGATAGAAACTTGCTTGGCAGGACCACTTCCAGCAATGCCATCAGTGTTTTTCTGTGTTCACTCAGGTTTCCTGATAGTTTGGCTTAACTGCCTTGTGTAAACACAATAGACAAGCCTAAGGTCTGAGTTCAAACCGGCTGTTTCTTTCCAAACTCTTATTTTCACCTTCTGCAGATGAGACACAAATTTGCAGGCTGTGATCCCAGATACAATTTGTTCTGGGGAACCTGTGCAGGACTCCCGGCATGCTCAGGAAGATGATCACGGCTGTTGCTCAGTGAGTGTCCTCGAACACAAGGTCAAACAGAGCGCAGGGTGGCCCTGAGCAAATGCTCAAGCCTCCTCTATCCCTTTCCCCCATTTCATTAAAGTTTGGTGACTGTAAGAGAAGTGCATCTGCTTCTTACCTGGATGGATGGCATGCAGGACAATTTGTGGGTCTTAAAAACAGTTTGATTATTCTGGTTGAACTACTCAGGATTCCTCAGCCTGATTCCAAACTCAGAGACCTTAACTGGATGATTTCCTCAGACTTCAGCGCTCTACGAGATGAAGCCTCACCTCTAGGGAGTAGCAGTCTCTGTAGGAGCCTTTTGCAGGAAATGCCTAGTGTTCTTCTAGAGCTGCTCACGCAGGAACCAGTCTCCACGGGGCAAACCCTCCACTTCAAAATATGCCTGTGTTATTTTTACAAGAACCTGTTTTCATCTTTGGTAAGAATAACAACCACATTACTATAATTGCACGTGTGTTTAAAAAATCAGTGCGCAACTGCTATGCACAGGACCAGAATATTCCTGAAATTAATGAAATACGCCTCATATCCACTATTGATAAAAAAAGGACAGCATTTCAATCTCTGTAAATAAAAAAAAAATGCATAACTCTCCACTAAGAAGAAAGGTGAATATCTTGATCAGTGGAGTAATAAATCAATTGGAGGTTTTTAATGGAATGGTCCTCGTCAGTCTTTATCTACTGTGGAGGAACCTGGAAGGTTTCTGCTTGCTGAAACAGTGACAGATGTTTTGGTGATGAGGCAAGAGAGGAGAGAGGATAAGCCCGTCTGTTGGTTGGAAGGAGCTTTGTGCATGGAGCTAGTTTGCTTTTCCAGTCCTTTCCAGCCCCATTGCCCGCGCCGCACCCCAGGGTAGGGCACTGCTGCTGAGGGGGCAGCATCCATAGGGTCTGGGCAGACACCACCACCCCCTGCTCTACTGTCCACTGTCCCAGAACACTTCTCGGGCTATTTATCTGATGCTGCACATCACTTTGCTGTCATTGAGAAGGTTCCCACTGCTATCCCATCCCCAGGCTCCGTTCCAGGCCATAACCAATGCTTTATTGCAGCAGGAGTGTAGAAGGAGAGGAGGTAACGACTGGAAATGTTATCCTAAGGTGACGAAAGGAGAGGAAAAAGATGAAGTCAATGTATTTTACAAAGTGTTTTGCAATTTATTTTGCTTCTGAATACTTCTTACAATTCCAATTTATACTGTACGGTCTACAAAACACCGAGCAGAAACCAAAGCCTGCAGATGCTGTCAGAAGCCAAGTCATTTGTCAGTTATTGGTATTATCCATATTGCCATCAGCTCTTCTGCTCAGAAGGATCTATGAGGATTCTTTGTCTTAAACCAGCTATTCATTTGCCTTCTTTTTAATGTTTACAGATGGCTTGTTCCCTTTTACATACATTTGCTGCGAAGTTTCTTCCCCAGAATAATCTGTGAGGAAAAAAAATCAGTGTTTAGTTGTTTGGTAAAGAATCAGGCAGGCAATATTTTTCCAACACTTGTTTCAGCTAAAGCACAAAGATCAGAAAAGAAAGAAAATTACTGGATCACATCTAAAAACATAAATGGCAAGCAAAAGAGGATTCATATTGGAAATTAAAAAAATATTGGTGGACAGCTGATTTTTATTCAGTGTCTTGAATGGAGAATATGTAAAAGCTTTTAAAGAACTCTGGGAAAATTTTTTCATAGGCATCCGTGATAAATAAGTACAGCCATCTCGTGTTGAGACACAAACTTCCATTATACTAATTCAAGGCATCTAGCTCCTGAAATTCATCTCACCAGACTGTATTTATTGTGTCCATGGAAGGATGTCTATTAATTTTTGCTTTTAATGTTCAGTACATTTTTTAATGTATCAAACATACGGAAAAATTATTTCTTCAAGAGCATGAGAGACAGTATTTCAGCAGCAAATAAATGTCATTCAACTGCTGCAAATTCTCTTTGGTTGGAGATGGTAGGAGGCAGACTCAGACAACATACATACATTTCGCCTGTTTCCTTAAAAAGGATAATAAAAGAAAATCTGCAAAGTGCCAATAGCACAACTAAATGTATTTTTAACTATGCAATTGTCTTTTACAGGGATTTAAATTTCATCTCTACCTGTTACTGAGCAGCTAATAGCTTTCCTCTGAGTGAAACCAAAATGCTTAGAATTTGTTTCTTCCTAAGTTGCTGTGACAGTAACAATTCTTACCACATCGCTGATTTCTAAAAAGGCATTGGATCTGCTCCATTACACCAACAGGATTTTTTGTTGTTCGCTTGCAGGGGATAGAGGCGGGATCCCTGCCCTCACACCCGGTTCACCGACCGAAAGAACTGCTTCAGGCTGCCAGAGCGACGTCGATGCCTTGTGTGAACTTTCTCATATCATGAAATCGCCAGGTGCTGGGAGTCCCCCAGCTGGGTGTGCTTGAAAGGATCCCCCACGTGCCCAAATGCCCACGAAAATGTGCCTCTAACATATGCAGGCTGAGGGACTATGCGACTGCATGTGAGATTTAATCTCCTTCATTGAATCATAGAATCGTTTAGGCTGGAAAAGACCTTTAAGATCATCAAGTCCAGCGGTTAATCCAGCACTGCCAAGTCCACCACTAAACCTTGTCCCTAAGCCCCACTTCTACGCATTTTTTAAATACCTTCAGGGATGGTGATTCCACCACATCCCTGGGCAGCCTGTTCCAATATGAAACGAGATCTCCAGCCGTGATCGCTCCTTGCTCTCTGCAATGTACCGCTCCATGGCTATGGCTATGCAAAGTCTTGATTCCAGGTCTCAGTTTGAAACCTTTTGAACTTTCTACTTTGCTATTTCTGGCAGCAAGTTTAGTTCGGGGAGAGTTGACTGCCCCACCGACTTGTGCAGTATTTATTCAAAATGCTTTTGCTAAATTGTAATCACAGAAAATAAAGCATGTGCAACCACTATGGATGAGTCGAGCTGGCAAATAAAGTCCAACCACTCTGCCACGCATAAGAACTGCTAATGAACCTTTAAAGGGTTGTTGTGTATAACTCACTGTGCTGCAAGATGTGGTTAAGGAACAGTTTTAGATGCTTTCCACTTTTAATCTTCCTTTGCTTCCTTGTATTTATGTTTCTGAGAATAATGAAATGTGAACAAGATAAATTTATGGAAAAAAATATGTAGCTTTATAGATGCAGTAAAGAAACAAGTATTTTAAACTACCATTTTTCTGCTAAACTGTAAAAGCAGTACTATCTGCTTCATGTTTGTCTGGTTTCCACTTGGGTGAATTCATCCTGTTCTTAGAAACAGCAGGTTCAGTACAGGAAGAGAGCTATAAATATTACAATTGTATACATATATTATTTTTTTCTAATTGCGTTTCCAGCATGTTGAATATCTGCAAAAAACAGGATAGTACCAAGTACCTGTCTCATTCTGTTTATTCACAAGCAGTTCATTTCCCTTTGGTGTAGACAGTAACCCCAAACCAGCATTTGCATCCAATGCCAAGCTGACACCTACCCAGACCCTTGCAGCTGCTTTTCCCATGGGACACTTGCCTGATCCCTGTGCCAAGTGATGAAGATTACAGAGTTTCTATTCAGACCTTTCATAAATTAAAAAATACTGATTTTACCAATCTCTTCACATCTAAATTCCTACCTCACTAGTGTTTAAACATCCTTGAGCAGCACCTGCTTTGGAAAAAATCAGCAAAAATGGTTCAGCTGTTGCTACAAGCAGAGCTAACACATCATTTAAGCATATACTTGCACACAAAAATTAATCTTTGCCGTGGAAGTAAAAATCTTATCTTCTGATGTCGTGTTCTTTGAAAATACTATCAACACAATGAAAAATCAGTTCTAAGTAATGGCAAAATATTCTTAACCTGTAGAAGAAAGGTTATAACTTTCTATTGCCATAATGATAGGCACTAAAACTCCATTGTAAAATGTTTCAATAGCTTCACACCACCTCTTTTACAGCATTAAAAATGTATTAAAACAGAGTTGTTACCGTCTTGTAATACTTGTTCAAGCCGTCAGTCCTGTTCTTTGTGATCACAGGATCAAAGACAATCGTCAGGAAACACAGGGTTCAGTACCAGATTTGCAATACACTTCTTAAACCAGCCTACCCACATCAGGCAGGCAGAGGCTGACGCAGTGAAATACCATGTTTGCCATAACAGATGCCTTTATTATGAAAATTTTTGTTAATTTTTTTAATCAGCGTCTTCCATTTAACTGTATTCTTGGTTTAATTGTGCAGCAATGACATTTTTCTTTCCTATGTTGAATTGGATTTCACAGTAAACCTGCAGCAACTTTTGACCACTTTTCCTTTTGCAATTGTTTTGCTTTACTGACAACTAGATTAATTTGTCCTACCTGTTTAAAATAGTCTGTTTCTAAGGAAGTCCCTGTTGTCCTGTGCATTCCCAAAGGTGTGCTCCCTAGCCAGATTGATCTCTCATTGGTTTTCTGCCTTGGACATCATTATAGATGTCTTTGAGTTAAAGAGCAGATTCCTGATTATTTTAACTTTGCCTTTGGATTCTCAACATAACCTTGGCATTGTTGTTTTGGGGTTATTTTAGGCAAATAGTACTTTTGTACAAGGAGAAACACGTCACTAATAACCATGGAAAGAATTAAAAATGTAAACATAGCACTGAAAATTGCTAGACTGAAGATGGATAAAAGTTCTTCTACTTACACTTCACCTCCCACAAAGTTTTTATCTGCTCAGGAGCAGGGAATCTCTTATGATTTATTTCAGTTGGATAGATGTGTTCAATACCTCTGTTACCTGACTGGGAAGTAGAGCCCAATATTACATCTTTTCAATCTTAACGCAAAAACGGAACCAAGGAAGACAAATCATATTTATCAGGAGATAATATATAGGGCATTTTGTCTCAGCAGTCTGAGTGCTCATCACATTTAAGCTAAAGAAACTCAGAAATATCAATTTTAAACTGGATATGCTCAATGGTTTCTCAGGCAACTATTTGAGTCAGAAAAAATGCCTCAGTGCCTGATTACTTGGCTATTCCCGAGTGATGGTGGCAAACAGTAACTCCAGTATTTGAATCCTTCCTTTTTCAAAGGATGTATCTTCTGCCGGAGGTGAGTCTCCTCACCCTGATTTGCAGAACTCCTTTGAAACACCTTCAATATCACAGCTCTGAAAACCCATCTCCATCAGCAGCAGCTCTACCTGGCACAAATGCCTTCCGTGGACTCAAAGGGACCTCAGTGAATATCCATATTCATAAAGGCTTGCAGTATCTAGTGCTTCGTAACAACCCATCTGATCGGGGTAGATGCTTCAGGTATTTTAATTTACTCTGGTTAGTAATAAAGCCACAAAAATCCCTGTGTGTTCATACTGTTGTTCCTAACTGCTGACATATTAAAACGAAACCCATAAACAAACCATCCTGATGCTTATCTTGTGATGCAGTGTCATAAAGCAAAGATTGGGTACTTGTTATTCTATGTTTATATGTATTTGCATTTAGATCACTTAAGAGTTGGGAGGATATAAGAGTGGAAGGTTTCTTCATCTCTTTTCATTCATTTACATCAGGAAATCTGCATATAAATGGTAAATCAGATCTGAACATGTGTTTTCTGGAGAGACATTATTAAAGTATACTTCTTAATGCTAATTGCTACCATTGACATCAATTTGTGATTGCCTGTTTCTGAATTAGACCAAGTAAATGATCTACAGCTCCAGTTCCTCTACAGTGTCACAGGCAGATGCATACAAAACATGACTTTCTTTAAGAAAATTCATTCTTCCAAAGAGCTACTGCTACAATTGTCATTGTTAAAAAAACTCATTAACAAGAAACAAGAAGAAAAGTGTGCTGGTAAAGGACTGCTGCTTTTATTGGCTGCGGGCAGGTTCCTAGCAATATCAAATATTAGATCACCAGACCAAGATTACCGTGTCTTACGAGTAGATGTTTTATTTTTTGTACTTCAGATTACAGAATGCTAATGTGCTTAGCGGTAACGTATAGAAAACCAGGGCCAAGGAACTATTGTTTTGCTAATGATTAGTGCTCACAAGCAGTTTCTCATTGCTCCTGACTCTTTCAGATATATCTCATAATTAACAACCTACGATGAGAAAAAACCTTTCAGTCAGTCTGGATGTGCACTTATCACAGCTTCACAGGCAACACAGATATATAGATATATATATATATATGTTAAAAGAATTGAAATAATATTTATGCCTTTACATTAGCACAAAAGAGGCGGCAAATGCTTGGCTGTTAATCTGCTTTTCCCTTCCCCTAAACAAAGGCTGAGATAAAGCGGGTGGCTCTGTTTAATTTAGTATGCAAAATCTTTTCATTTCCTTTCTTACAATAACGGTAGTATATTTTACTGTCTCAAATAAATTAGCCAGACTTCTGAAGAACAAGCTGAGCGAGGCGCAATCTCCAGTTCACCTGCAGAAGGACCTCAGAGGGAAGGTCTCCCCCACGTGGGCAGCCAAGCCCCCAGCCCACGCAGCCGGAGCTGGCAGCCGTTTGCCCCCCAGCACTCTCTTCTGGTGCCCTTACCTTCAGGAATCAAGTCCCTTCCTTATCATATTTCACTGTTAAATGTAGACTTCCCTAACCAAACTGTTCATCGATACACCATGGCTTATGCTTCACTGGTACACAGTATTTTGACGTCCTGTATTAGCTTCTCACCAGCCTTTAGTCCTGTCCCTTGTTCAAAACAACACGGTGACTGGAAAAATTCAGAAGAGGGTAAAAAAAGCACTGACAGGACTAAAGCATATGGCAAAACACAACCACAAGGCCAGTGGCAGTGCATAAAAATTACACCACAAACGACAAGTAAAAGGAAGCTCCTTTATCAGAATTTATTTCTCTGAAAGAAAAGTAGTGGCATAATCATTAGTGAGAATGGTGCTAGAATGTAAAATATACTTGTATAGAGCCTACATTTCCCTTAGTGCAGATTTTACTTCTTGCTTTCACTTCAGAGAACTGTGAAGGGACCTTTGCAGATGGATGAACTATTTATTAGTGACACAGTCACTGTGCAGTTCTGCAACAGTTCGGCTTTAAGATGCAAGAACCCCAACATCACAAAACTCCACCAAATACAACTATGAAAAGAGCTTTTAAAAAATATTTTGCGAGTGGTGTTTGAAATGAAGACATAACAAAGATGAAGTGCCCAGCTCTGTTTAGCCTTTCCAAACGTATTTACCTGGAAGAAGCCTGCTGGCATGCCGTTGTGTTCCTCAGGGGGGTTACACCAGGTAGGACGGGCAGTGGTGCGAGGTGGTTGGAATTTAAGGTTATGTCTGTGAAACAGGCAACGGGAGCAAACTCGGTGCTCTTCCTCTTGTAGATACATGGCACGCCACCGTTATCACTGTACAGGAAAATTAAAGAAGGCACCAGCCAAAGAAAGGGAAACTTCAGTGATGTTGGAAGGAAATATCTCAAGTATTTCTTAGACCTTCAGTAATAACAATTATTCTAATAAAAATACCTGGTCCCCATGGATACTGAAACAAACAAATGAAAAAACAACCCACATAATATTTTTATCCATATAGGTTGTGTTTTTCTACCTGTTTCTGCATATGAATCTTATTAATTATATAATTCTGAGACTGATAACCCAATTTCCAAAAAACTTTGGAAAAGTAGGAGCCCTTCCTCTTCTTCTCCTCTCCTGCAGCTGGCTTCATGGTTTTTCCTAGAAAACAGCCTTTTAAAATGGAAACAAACTGCATGGCTTCTTCAACCATGCGCAAGGGATGCTTTTGTAAGGATGCAGAAGGGGAATTTTTTGATTTTTTTTTTTTCATTTTGTTCTTCTTAAAGCCTAGGTAATTATATGATTAAAATGTGTGACGTAAAAAAATGCATGTTACAAAAGGAAAGCTCTTAAAAAGTGAGGCAATGCCAGAACTGAGGTTGCTTTGAGCGTGAATGTTATGACCTTGCACTTCACCACCAGATGCTCACCATCTCTCCCTGTCCCTCTGGCAGCTCCCTCGTGCAAGGGAACTCCCTTACACCAATCCAGCTTTTTATTCACTTGATGTTAATATTTTCATATGCTCAATATGAGACACTGAGATCCAACTTGCGGAAATGCTGGCTCGCAACTGGAGTCAATAGTTGCTTCCTATTGAATGGAAATAGCATAAGTAGTGTTCAGTTCATCAAGGACAAGCACAAAGGATTGCACCTACAGAGGTATAATAAAATCCATCAACAGAATTGATTACATTACAGAGGAATTACCCTTTCAAATGTTATTCTCCAGGAAAGGCTTTGGAGACCACAGTGGATGACAAAATGAAGACAAAACCCCAAACATCCATTGGAAAGCATCTGTGGAGATAAAAGTCCCGTTGAGCACGGTACATTGCAGAAAGTTGTATCGCACCCAGAGAGCATCCAAAAAAAGCACCAAAACCAGTAAGGACTGTGGAAAGCATTGCCTACAAGGAAAGATGAAGAAGCTGGCTGTGTTATCTGGAGAAAAAAATTAAGAGAGGTTGAAAACAGTCTTCAAATATGCAAATGGTTGATGCAAAGAAAATGGAAATAAGCTGGTTTTCCTCTTCTCCAGGGAAGGAGCAAAATGTAATGGGTTAAATTGAAGCAAGGAACAGAGAAGTCATACATTACAAAAATCTTTCAAAGTATAAGGGATAGTTAAGCACTTGAATAGATTGACTAGGAGAGTTATAAAATCTCCATCATTAAGGGTTATGCATTGATCCTACCTGGATATCCTAGAATTTATCCTACCCAGTGCAAGGGGAATTATTGCATGACTTGATATCCCTTCCTGTACTATATTTTACAATTTCTATGATTAAATATGGAAGTAATTAATAGTGCCAGGTTGCCTGAAAAAACACCTATGAGGCATGTCAGATTTGGCAACATTAATAGATACTTTTGAACTTAATTTTTCTGTACCTTAATTTTCTATTTACAAAATGTGGATAATGCCCACTCCTCGCATAGGAATCTTGGGAAGAAAATTAATTAACTTTCTGAAGCATTCTAGCATGAGCAGGAACAGCACTACAGTGGATCCCATAAAGAAATTCATAATTCTGGCTATACAGGAGGGTGCAAGTAGTGTGCAATAGGAGGTGCTGGGTCAGGCAGTGAGCAAAATGGACAGTGTATCTGTTGCCATGTAATTAAAGGGTAAATCATCACAAATTGTGTTAAGTCAAGAATGCATTTCCCAAACCTCAAGGACTTGATTTTTCAGCCTTAGCAATATCTCCTTGTAATATTACATATGTGTGATGAGAAATGTACCCACTGTGTGTCCAGCAGCATTATTTTCATTTGACTCCAGATGTTCGCAGAGACATCAAAACCTTCCCTGGGGTCCCTGTCTGCAGGGATAACCCAGCACAAAGACTCTGAAATCATGCAGCACCTCACGACATAAAGAAAGCAGGAGGGTTCTGGTCAATTTGGGCTTCATATAAACAAATAAATAATGTTTCAGGGCACAGCCCTGTTATATATATACAGAATGAAGTGCTATGACCAAACCCACAACACATTTATATACAGGGGAGGTGTGTTCCACTATTAAAGATCTGGCACTAAGCTGTGAGCATCATGGCAGATTTTCAGGGATATTGCCCAAAGTAACTGCATCAGATAAAATTTTATCTTCTATATGTACACTGTTCAAGAACATGCAAATGTATGTATGTACCTATTGTACATATTCTTTTTCACAATTACCTGTCAAATTGCTTTCCTGTTATTTGAGTAAAGACATCTCCATCTACAACCCAGAGCAAAGACAAAGACAAAGACAAACTCAGTTGTTTCTAGAGATTTCATGTTTTCACTTCTCTCTGCTCAGTGTTGCACTGTCCCCTGAAGCGTGGGAAGCTCCCAGTACAGCTCAGCAACTGAAAATCAGCAAAAGTCTCCAGGAACAGAACTCACAAGCTTCCACTTGCAAGTGCAATTTTATTCCATTATTTTATTTTAGCAGTGGTCAAAGCTTTGCATTTTAATGTTTTCCTTCATAGGTAGTCAAGTTTCAACAATTACTGCAGATCTAGCAATTATTAAATATATATACTATAGAAGTTAGGAGAATTGCCTAAATTTTGTTAATAACTATACTGGGGTGCTCTATATTCAAGTTTTTCTACCGACATCAAGCTTCTCATATTGATTCTTTGGAAAAATTTTCCTTCCTGTATGCAAAACAAAAAAGATACCAATGAAAAGTGCAAATTCAGCTTGCCCTGGCTGTGCTGTTTAATACTAATTTCTCTTCCACAAAAGTTTAATTTGCTCACAAGCATGAAAGCTTCCGTCAATGCAAGCACTGCAAGAGAAAGTCTCCCTCTATACAACCCCGAGGTGTAATGCCAAGCAGGCATCTTAGACTCAATTTACTCTAAATCAAATCATTCGTTTCTTACCACAAATGGAATTGTAATGGAGTTATTTATATTTGGCCAACATTAAAAATAGATATTGCAAAATGCTAACTTAGCTCCCAGAAGAGCGTATATCCATTACGGTCGCTGTTAGCGGGAGGTGCGCTATTTCTACCACGCTCCCACTGAGAAAGACACAGCAAAATATTCATGTTGGGGAGAGGAAAAGGAACTTACAGGAAGCAAAGACCCACTGTTCACCCAGGGCAGCGATCAAGGTGCACAAGATCAAGGGAACTGGCAGGGCTCATCCGCAGTGGGGAGGCTCTGATGGAGAAGTGATGGAGGTGGCCAAGCAACCCGCACGGAGCCAGGGAGCTGCACAGTGGCCCACTGACCTCGGCCAAACTGGCAAATGCAGATCTTCTGCCTCCCGGGTCGATGGAGGAGAGAGCTGTTATATTTTACTCATGTACCTTCTTGCCTGGGCTCACCAGCAACGCCAGATCTATGCCAGAAATCCTGTCTTGGATCATAGAATCACAGAATCATTTAGGTTGGATAAGACCTCTAATATCACCAAGTCCAACCATTAACCCAGCACTGCCAAGCCCACCACTAACCCATGTCCCTAAGCACCACATCTGCATGTCTTCCAAACACCCCCAGGGATGGTGACTCCACCACTTCCCTGGGCAGCCTGTGCCAGTGCCTGACAGCACTTCAAAGCTGTTTATGCCTCTCTGGGCTGACCACGTATGAATTCCGTCTGGCAGGTATCATCTGCTGCTCAGTTACGCTCATCCCTGTTAAAAACATCTTTCCAGTGATCTATAAACCACTGTCTTCTTCTTTGACTTTACCTTAATAAATCCTAAAAACTCAAATTACATTTCATATTTAGCATCCCAATGGCAAACACACATCGCTATTGCGAAGCAGAGATGAAATGTGGTCGGTTTGGATAACAGTGTGTTGGCCTCACTTGCCATAACAGGACACTGTATGTCAAAATCATCTGTGCTAACAACAATAATTTCATCTTAAGTGACATTTTTCATCCAAAGATCACAAGCTGGTGTTTATAAACTTCAGCTGGACCTCAAAACACGTCAGGGTAGCTCAGCACAACCATGGATGCTCAGGTTTAATGATTTACTTTCTTTCTTCTAAAATTTACTTTCTTTCTTCTAAAATGTCATAGGTTAAGAACACCAAACAAATATGAGCTATTTTGAGAGAGACTTATGTTCCACACTACAGCTAGGAAAATTCCTGCTCCAGGCTATTGTGCATCCACATCCCTACCTCCTGAGCAAAATGGGAAAGCAAACATCCCCCCGCAGCCTTTCCAGCCTGCGGAGAAAAACCTCCTTCATCTCCTGCATACAGCGACGATCCCTGCGCTCTCGTGCAGGCACATGCAAAGGGCAGGAGGGAAGGCAACCTGCCCAGGGGATCAAAGTTATATTTCTTTTTATCTTTTCTCATGAAAAAATATCAATTAATAAATGCAGATTACTAAAAAAGCCAGAAAACTTTTAGAATGAATGGGTAATGAAGACCCCCCACACACCATCTTCCACCTTCGTTTGGGCCAAACAAATCACAGATGCTCATATCGCAGCTTTCCACTTTCCAACCCCATAGGCAATGCCTTCTTGCTTCAAAAGACCAAATCAGATAATAGGATCATTTTCAGACTGTTTTGCAGTACTCGGTGTGGAGGACCATGGACTGGGGAGCTTTCAGCGGCCGGTTGCTTTGCCCCACACTGCCCAAGGGCTGCTCTTGCAGCTCCCACACTGGGGCTGGGCTGCTTTGCCCACAAAAAAGTAAATCTTCAGGTGTGCTCTGGGGGAAAACAATATCAGTACTGGTATAAAATTTTCTGAGATTTTTCCCAAAAGAAAGATCTTACAAATGGATTTTCCAATATTACCGATGGTGGCAGAGATTTTGAGGCTGAAGAATTAGTGCAGGTACAGTGCACCAGAAGGATAAATGGATAAGAAATTATTTAGGGCCGTTCTGGATCTATTGATGTTTACTGAGTCTGTGTGTACAGAAGATCACTGGGGACAGCTCTAAGCCACTGCCAACAGTGAGATAGACACCTCCCTCCTTCATCAAATATCACCTTACAAGCTTAAACACTAAGCGAGATCAACTGAACAGGAATTTTAGCATGCAGGAGACAACTTCAAAAAAACAAGAATCCCCAAACTTTCAGAGTTTCTTGCCTTATCCTCAGATAGTAAACAACAGGAAAAAAGAATAACCCTGCATGAACTTTAACTGATACACCCTTACCATGATACAGAATTATTCCCCCTTACTGTATGACACAGAAATAATTCATCCCACTCTCCTCAGCCATGCATTTCAAGTATAGAATCACAGAATCGTTTAGGTTGGAAAAGACCTTTGAGATCATCAAGTCCAACCATTAACCTGGCACTGCCAAGCCCACCACTAACCCATGTCCCTAAGCACCGCATCTACGTGGTTTTTAAACAACCCCAGGGATGGTGACCCCACCACCTCCCAGGGCAGCCTGTTCCAGTGCTTGACAACCCTTTCAGTGAAGACATTTTTCCTAATATCCAGTCTAAACCTCCCCTGGCACAACCTGAGGCTGTTTCCTCTTGTCCTGTCGCTTGTCACTCGGGAGAAGAGACCAACCCATCCCTGCCTACAGCCTCCTTTCAGGGAGCTGCAGAGAGCAATAAGGTCCCCCTGAGCCTCCTCTTCTCCACACCAAACCACCCCAGTTGCCCCGCCACTCCTCATCAGACTTGTGCTCCAGACCATTCACCAGCTTCATATTTTCACTTGCAGTATGTCATTTCACTTGCAGTAAGACAATTACTGTTCCTAGAAGGCAGCTTAATTTTCATGCTGAATTTCAAGAATTTATCTCAATTTTATTTTCTTTTAGCGTTTTATTGGTAATGGAGATGTTTGCTAACTAGGCATTAAAATGTGCTGTCCTGTTCAAGATAGCAGCACAGCAGAGACTGCAGCAGTCTCTTGTCCTTCTCCCTCTAATTTTCTTTGGAGATGCAATATCTTCCACTGTATGTTTTTTAGGTGCCCAGCACAGAGGTACTGGGTTGGCCAAGTTTGAACCTGCAGGTTTTGCTAAAGGTGGCTTGATACGTGTTGCTCCTGCTCCACAGTTTACAGCAAACAAGAAGAGCTGACAGGTGAGAGTTGCAGGCATGAAATTCTTCCTTAGTTAAGAGAATACACATTCTTGCTTCAGCTCCCTGTACCATTTCTTTTACGTGCAGGACGTAACTGTTTTAAATCTCAATGACTAACTTATAATGAAATAAATTTAAAAAACAGTAAGTAAATGAGAGGTTCCTGTGAGTCCTGAATGTGTGATTTTGCACAGCTGTTACAAAAGAGTGGAGGGATGCAGAGAACACACAGCTGAACTGTGGAAACTATATAGAGAAGCAGGGAGAGGTTTTAGTGTTTGATCCGATAGGCACACGGAGCCCAGCATGAGGACTGAGGAAACTGAAAAGCAACTCTCTGTTTGAGTCAGCTCCTTGGCCAGGCCACGCAGCTATGTTAGAAATCCTTTGCCATCCACACAGAGGCTACAAACTTCTTTTTAGGGGCTGGCATTGGTTTTGAGGAAGGAAAAGTGGTTGTTGCATCAAAATTGAGACCCTATGAAAGCACAGAGCTGTGTTTATTTGGAGAAAAAATGTGACTTGCTTAGCCTGTGGCTTGTTTGGGTAGAAATCAGCAATGAAAAATGAAGTTGGGTTTTAGGTTGGGTTTATTTCTTTCAAGTTCTTTAACTTTCCTGGAGAAGGAATTTCCCAAGGAAGACTGATTTGTTGATTTACTGTATAGATTCCATTTTGTGTTATGCTACACAAAGAAAATTCAAACCTGCTACATACACACACACACACAAAAAAAAAAAAAAAAAAAAGAATAAGAATAACGAAAAAATCCCATTTGGCTACAGTTAAAACTGAAGGGAAACTGTTTTCTGCCCGGGGCAGGTGCCAAGCCCCTGAAGCTGGCATCCCTCTGGGTTGAGCGGTCTCACGATGTGGGGACTCCTCAGCAAAGGTCACAGTGTGCACCCATCAGCACCCACAGAGCAGCATGGCATCAGCACAGTTTGAATGAATCACAGAAAGAAACAAGACCTTTCAGCACTCAAGAGGATTGCCCACTGCCCCTACACCCAGGATCTGCATGCCCGGCTGAGTAGGACACCTGGTGGGAGATGGGACCTGGGGCTCAGCCTCTGCCTAATTCCCAACAGGGGCTTGGGGCTGAAATTTTATTCCTGCATGAGAAAAATGCACTTATATCTGTAGCTATACCAACATGGATTCAGTCTTCCTTCTACTTTGCATGCAAATACTTTAACATCCACCAGCAGCCAGAGAAAGACCTGCTACCTGCGGTCAGGACACTCGCTGGGCACGCACCGGGTCTGGGCTCCCCTGTAGCCAACTTACTGCCTCGGGATCCAACACTTCTTTCATGGGGAAAAAAGCAAAAAAAAAAAAAAAAAAAGTTAAAATTAAATATTTGAGACTACTTTGAACATTAAGATCAAGCTTTATTACTTTCTAATGCCACCTAAAAAAGAAACCAAGAAATCTGTTGTGATACTTGGCTGTGGTGACCCACGCCGTGTTCCATCTGTCCCAGCCATCCAGCCTCCCCGTGCTCACGGTGTGAGATCCCTTCACTGTTTATGTACTAGATTGCAAAGGAAGGTGCATCAAATAGATCACTGAATCTGGTTAGCCATATAAAACAGACTCTTTCAGTGATTTCATAAATCTGTGACAGAAAGAGAAGAAATCAAACTATATAATATGGTTTGTACCGTACAACTACCCCCTTGATGGAAACCTCAGCGCAGGGTCCTTTTCATACTTCTTACGGAGGTGAAATTTCTTTTGCTTGTTTAATATTTGATGTAGACTTCTTCCACAGAACGATTTGATAAAAACATTTATTCTGATTCTATAGATTAAGTGAAATTACAAGTGATGCTGTCTGTCTTACTATTCAGAAATTTGGGAAGACATTTAGACAGGAGAAAAACTGTTCCACAGCAAGAAAAAAACCATTAGCAAGTAAAGCCAGTCAAAATCTAGGATCCAGTAACTTCTGCTACTCACCTTTCCCTCAGTTTGCTGCATTTTCTTGGTTCTTTTAGGACTCTAATAACGCCTGAAAATTATATGCTGAAAATGGAGTTGGCATGATTCGCTTCAGACTGTCACCTCCAAAAGGCAAATCGCATCTGACACCCTCACCCTGTGGAATATCACAGCTTTCCGGTATGGCCGCTTCTCTCCAAACAGCTGCTCTCTCATCCCACTGGCATTTTCTGCCACAGCAGCCGCAGCCGCTCGTGGGGTCTCTTTGTGCCCCACAACCTCTGTGTCCCCTCCCCGGGCACCAGCAGCACTGGGCATGGGACCCTCCGCCCTCGCGGCATCTCCCAGCCCCCCCGGGGAGCAAACGACCGGCTGCGCTCCCCAAACTTCATCGGAAAACTGCAGCTCACTGCCTACATTACAAATAAACCACAGAGTACAGTAAAACGTTCTCCAAAAGATGTCATCAAGAGTGGCTGGCTTCTGCACGAGTACTGCAGAGCATAACGCAGTAAATTGCGTTGTTTTAAGTTACTGGGGGGGCAAGAGAAACCATGTCGGTACTCTGCAATTTTTAGAGAATAATGTATAACTTCAAAATACATAGACCTTTCAAAAATACAGCTTGAAGTTCAAATTTGAGGTGAGGTCACGCTTGCAGGGCTCTCATTACCCAGACAGAGAGGCAGTCGCTCCGGCACAAGCCAAGGCACGAGAGCCGGGTGTGCGGGGAAAGTCCGAGCTCCTGCAGTCATCTAAGGACAGGCTTTGGGGCTTTTTGAAGTGAGTCCTGGAATTGAACATCGACGATTCACTGCAGATCGCTACCTTGGTATTCACTGCCATATTATAAGGGGTGAATTCATAAATCCATCTGAAAACCTTTGGGAAAACTAAGCAGGATATTAAATGCCAACTTTGCTGGAGTTTCAACGTATTTCCTCACATCAAACATCCATCTCAAACTGAGCTCTTACTGCATTGAAGAAGACAGTCGAACATCTTCCAAGGACACTTTGCCACTGATTTATACCCTTGCAAAACCTTATGCCAAAACGCTGGAACCTGACAGCGTATGTTGGCTTCTGCAGTGACTCCAGAGGAGCATAAATCAAGCAGCAAGACCCAAAAGCATGGACAAAGCTCTTAAAAATTGCTTATACTGAACTATACAATTATAAAAAATTCAGGTAACCAAACTCCTCTTCCACACAAGACAGGCAGCAAATCAGGAAGATAACAGAGAAATTCCCTCAAGCCAACAGGACTCAGCCGGTCCGTGGCTGCGAGGGCGCAGGCAGGGAGCGGCTGGAGCAGCAGGCTGGTGCCGGGGCTGGGGGCTGCAGCACCCCCGCCTGCGAGCGCTGCCGGCAGCGCCGGTGCCACGCAGAAGGCTCTGGCAACGGCCGAGAGACCAGCCTGCGTTCACAGAGGAAAACTCACCTTTGGCAGAGGGAGCTTTGCAGGAGAGAGGAAGCGGGGGTGAAGGAAGGAGAAGAAAACTCTTTCTGCAGGTTCTCGGGAATAAGAAGGTGTTTGTCTTCTGCCTGTACTCTTAAAGTTCAAAGGAAATGTTTCCCAGATTAATGTCGAGGAGTAGGCTTTCAGTTTATACGCTTACGCAGAAACACTGACATATTTTGTAATGCAAAGGTTACAGGAATACAGGCAGACTGCACCCTGAAAAGATTATTTAAACCAATACTATTTGGATAAACAATTACAGAGCAGCACAGGGAGTAAATTTAGGCAAATTCATCGAATTTGGGGGACCTGTGTCATACCCACATGTCATGTTTCACAGGGGAGGCACTGCTGGTGAGACTGCTCTTCCCTTGGCCCTGGCTTAACCGGTCCTGGCTTCTCCTGCACGCTGCAGAAACGAGAGGAAAGCGGGAAGAAATGGTGGAAGCGGCTGAGGGTGGCTGTGGGCAGGACGGGGAGCACAGGGAGCACGGCCAGGCACCCCTGCCCACCCGCACCCACCGGCTGGCCCTGCTGCCACCCGAGCAAGCTCCACCACCCAAACTGCTCCCCTTCCTGCTGCCTCGACACCTCCATCTCCTACGCAAACAGCACACCCTGCTCTCAGCGTCAGAAGAGAACCGCCTTCGCGGAAGCAAATGGCTGGAATTGGTGATTCTTTTCACATTTGTGGTGGTATTGTGGAGGCTCAGATGATCCCTTAGACAAATGCTAAACTGCCCATAGAGATTTAACAGTTTTAAGAGTGATAGGTGCAGCGAGAAGCTAGCATTATGTTTTATTAAAGCCTGTTGAAAAGTTTATGGGCTCGCTTCTGAATGAGGCTTTTTTCCTCTCTAACTACATCTCATTACTTCTCCTGAACACAGCCTGTCACTTATATAATATTTGCAGATAGAAAGGCGGTTTTATAGGTCATCTTGTTTGTTGTATCATTAATACAACAAAATAGTGCAAATGACTTAATGCACTCGCACAGCCAAACAATAAGGAATCCCAAAAGCACCTCTAATTAAATAGGAATTTCTGAAGAGATTTAAGTGGTGGGGTTTTGTTTATCATTTGTTAGAGAAGCTCTTGTCAGAAAGCAAGTAATGCCTTAAAATAAAACTGTCTCCATATTTCAATGGAGAGGTTTTAGCCTGGGATTTCTAA
Source organism: Ibycter americanus (assembly GCA_035590275.1). Classification (NCBI taxonomy): domain Eukaryota; kingdom Metazoa; phylum Chordata; class Aves; order Falconiformes; family Falconidae; genus Ibycter; species Ibycter americanus. The sequence goes on from JAVJGI010000065.1 coordinate 52,927,380, forward strand.
TGGAAAATTTTCAGCATGTTTTAGGATAGGAACAAAAACATTTGGCACTGAAGCGTGCAAACCCAACACCCTGCGGCTCCTGCCTGCACCCCCAGCAGTGCAGCAGAAGCTTTGCTGGACAAAGCTTGGCTTGAAACCCCAACCAGGAGGTGCTGCCCTCCAGCCACGTTTGCAGGCTCCAGCCCTGCTGGCCTCGCTGCAGGGCAGGGCAGGTCCAAGCCCTTGCCTGGGCTTTGCACACATACTGATTTCTGGACACCCTCACGCAAGCTCAAGCTGTTCAAATAACTGAGGGTTGATACAGCGCAGAGTAAAAGCTGTTTGCTGCACTGTGCGGCACGGTAAACAGGAGTATTTTTAGGCCTCCAGTTGGATCCTGTGCTATCTTTGAGACTCCAGGATTCCTGTAATCTCAGATTTTCAAAGTGTTGATGTTTTCCCTAATCCTTTTATCGCTGGCTGGGAAGCCGCCTCTGGTTCTGCAACTACCACAGCATTTGCCCCTTTTGCATCACTGTGCATCCCCGCTTGTGCAACGCTGTATGGTATTTCCCCAAACCCTCCGGAGAACGCCTGTATTTCCGTATGAATCTGATTTCACCCAAATGTATCCTTCAGCTGGCATCTCATCCAGGAGAACTCTTGTGGCAAACAAAGGTAGAAAGTCATTAAAATGCAGTAACAAACTTTCAAGAACCATTTGACCAATTCCATGATTCAAGAACTCTTAGGCAGCCACCACAGCAAACTTGGGAAGTAAATAGCACAAATGCTAAGCAGTCAGGGCAGCCTGGCTTCCCTTCGGAGTGTTGGCTTCATTTTGAACTTCTGTTAGTTTTGCTCATTTGTTCCTTTTGTTCTCGACGTGCTTTATTTCTAGGAAACTGAAAATACGTACACAAATAAGGTTATCTATAATGGACTCCAGTGGGAAGAGTAAGCAGAATGAAGTAGCCCTAAAGCAGAAATAGCTTTGAAATGATAATATTTATGATGGGAATATATAATTTCATTTGACTGGGACTGCCACAGGGTTTTGTCTGCAGTTACCTGTTCTGAGTTGAAGACAGCTACCCACCTGTCACAGGAAAGGTATTTACTTCTCTCCTCTCTCACAGGAGCGCTCTGTGGTTGCTTGCTGGGAATGCAGCTGCAGCACGTTCCCCTCGCTCTGGCCGGCTCCATCGCAAACCCCAAGGTACCTCTTTTAATGTTAATCAAACATGAAGACTGGGAGTTGGATTTCAGTTGTTTGCCTTTCATGTAAATGAAACATCTACTCGTTGTACAATTATGTTTTAAGTGTACGATTTTATGGCTGGCACGCAGCTCGCAGTAGCACTGGTTGGGTTTTGCTAATCAAAATGTGCAATCATTAAGTGGGATTTGATTTAATGTAAGGACTGTCATTCTGCTTTCCTCTTCCAGAAGGCGAGTCAGTGATCCTGGTCTCACACCCATCAAAAAACAGGAAGAATTTAAATTGGTTTGCGAGCAGATGCCACCACGCTGTAGCCCGCGGGGACTGGTTATTTCTCAGGATTAATACACTCACCTTAATGCAACGGTGGTTTTGCCTCCAGGGTGAGACTTTCATTGCAGGCTGGAGTGATGTGACAAAAAGGTTAAAAAACCTTAAGCCCCAACTCATGACTACAAACAAGCTTCAACGGGAAACAGTTTTTCTCCAAGTAACAGAGATTTGGTTGGAATACATTCTTTAGTAAAATTGTTCTGGTTTAGTAACACCTTCCCCTACCACACACATAGATTTTAAGCTGCAACCATCCTTTCCTTCTGCCTGTGCACAGTAGGCTGCATCACTGTGCTCACAGCAAAGATTATTTTAAAATTTTGTTGATATTGCTCTAAAACGTGGCTTCAATTCAAGTTCCCTAAGAAACCCCCTTTGGCAGTGACCAGAGCCATTAATCAGACCCAGCCAGCCCCGGGCAGCTCCTTCTGGACAATGAAATCACCTCCTCACCGCCAAATACCACACTGGGCAGAAAGTGGATCCCAGAAAAGAGCACACAACATTTCACACCTGGAGGAGACATGGGTGGCTGGGGGCTCCCCTGGCCTCCACCACCCACATTTAGCTCTTTTTAATAGCATCACCATTAGCAAAGATAGAGAAAACGTTGCTCTGTGAAGGCTCAGGTACAGACCCTTGTTTGTATACGTCATGACTTGTGACATTATACATTGCTAAGCTATCAATTGAATTACAAATGGGTTAAATTTTCTTTTTGTCTTTGAAGATGTCATAGAATCATGGAATGCTTTGGGTTGGAAGGGACCTTAAAGATCACTTAGTTCCAACCTCCTTCCAACACCTTCCACCAGACCAGGTTGCTCCAAGCCCCATCCAACCTGGCCTTGAACACAGCCAGGGATGGGGCACCTGCCATTATACTGTTTCAGAGAAGTGGCTGAATACTGACAATGGAGGCTAGCTGGCTAAGAATGGGAGATCCAAAGGAGGAATTCAGTAATAGCGCAAAGCATTTCTCAAGAATTTTCCCATAAAGTGCTTTTTTCCATTAGAAAATGCTTATTCATTGAAGTGAAAACTTCTCATAGAAACATATTGGCTCAGTGAAGCTTTTGCTGGAAAATGGTTCTCAAGCCCTGGGTAGGATTTTTGGCCAGACTTTTTGCAGAGCAGAGACCAGCTCCAGGTCCGTGCTTTGAGGTGTCTATCAGCAGCCCCACAGGTTTGAGATTTCCCACCATTTTCCAAGCACTGCTCCACATGGTACATCCCACGGTAACCACAGTGTGGGTGTGCAACCGCTCGTTATCATCCACCTCTCCCACCACCCACACCAGAACTACCCCTTCCTCATTTTCCAGGTGGCATAAAATGGTCAGGGTTTTAATCCCCACCAGAAGAAGCTATTTTTTTGAAGCTTCCATTTTTTGGCACAGCAGAAAACCACTTCTAATCACATTCTAAAGGGAAAAGGAAACAGACCGAGCTGGACAGGGTTTTACCCCAGGTGAACCAGTTTTTTGGTCAAGATCACTCAATTTTACAAAGGGCTTCAGTCTCCTGTCACAGCAGTTTTATGTCCTTGCAATTCCATTGACATCAATGAAATAGCCCGTGAAAGCGTGAACTGCAAGTGAACCTTTAATCAGTCACAACGTGGGCAGTTCAAAATTCCTCAATGTCTGCATTATATTCTCTAAATTCTTTAAATTATTACTTTTCCAGCAAAAACTCAGGCTAGTGTAAAGTCAAAAAGAGCACGATCACCTTGCAGCGCACCGTCACCCGAGTCTGGCTTCAGAGCAATTCCTGTGTCCAGCACAGTGCGGTGCCCGTACCAGGAATGAAACGCGATGGCATGAGCAAAGCGTGCTCTGAGCCTGCTTTCTTGTGCACATCACAACCCAAGAGGCACACGGAGAGCCCCGCAGCAAACCATGGCAGAACACACTCTTACACACCTCTTGGCCTGATCACTTTCAGCAAAACAAGTATGTGGTTAAAACAAATACTATTTAAGGAACCGCATCCATCATCTCTAATTTTGAGGGGAAAAATAACAGTGGAGCACTAAGCAGAGGTCCTTGCACACGCACAGGCTGGGCAGTGCGGCTGCTGTCCAGAATTTTACAGGCATCTCTTTCATGTGTTCTAATGACTATTTAGGGTTCATTTCAGCCGGGATGACTCTCAGGACAATCTCTTCTCTATAAGCTTTGAGTTAGAGACACCTCAAAGTGTGTATCTGAATCTTCAAACTTTGAAAAATAATTCCTTACTGGGTCATTGACAGGCACGGTTTGACCATTTCAAGTCATACATTTACCTCTGTAAATGAATAAATTTAATTGGAAAATACTTGGGGGGGTGG
>JAVJGI010000065.1:52931348-52977765 GCA_035590275.1 Ibycter americanus
GGAGCTAACAGGGTGGATTCTGAGTCCAGAAACCATGAATAACCCCAACTGGGAGCTACAGGCACACAGCTCCACCGACAACATTTAAAGATAGTGTTCAGGATAAGGAGCAGATAAATATAGGGAGAGCCAAAAATCTGTATGAATAGGGAACGGGTGGGCAGCCACGGGTGCTCACGAGGTGTGCCTGGCCCTGTAGAGGCCGTGCCTTTTCTGCCAAGTGTGCAGGGACAGAATACACCATAATCCTGTTCATAAATGATGCGTCAAATCCTGGAATCAACTACTTCAGAGAAGTGGCTTGATACCAGAAGAGATCCCTCTGTCATGTCTAACATACATGAAAATCTTGCAGTATGCCTATAAAAACACCGAGAATTTTGCATAGAAATCAACAAACTTAGCTTGATTTAACGCCTATTAATATGACCTTTTTCAACAGGTTTACATCACCTTTGTACTTTTTACATGTAATTTCATTAGAGACTTTTCACAAATCTCCATTCCTTCAAAACGTAAGCCAAAACTCTCATTATAAACCTTTGCTTGCCTCAGTAAAGATGGCTGAGCTTTAAACAGAAAGATTTCAAACACTAAGTGCAACTTGAGTATTATAACACGAACAGAGCTTTAATTTTAAAAGGTAGACACAGCAAGATATGGCATACGTGGGTGTGATTCATACATATTAATGCCCTAAGTGTGTCATTTGTCTTTACTTGATGTAAATTGCATTTGTCTGTTAGGGCAGAAACTCAGCCTACCATAGTTTCAACTATTAGCAGCCACGTATTCGCGAGCTTTGCAAAGAAAGGTGCAAATGAGAAACACATCGGTTGTTGCTCCATCACACCACTGGCACCAGTTGCAGGTGAGCACTAACTGCTCGGCTTACGCTGGAAACTCTCCCGAGACACACAACTCTCCCCAGCAAATATACCCAATATCCCCACATGAAATGCATCTGTAACTATTACTAGCACTACATGCTCTTCGTACTTGCAATTTTTCAACTGCTAAATTACGGCACTTACATTCTTGAAGAAATCATCTCATTTGTACAATGTTATCCAGCTCTCGTGTACGGCAGCATGATAAAACAGCTGAACAGATTACCCCTGGGCAAGACTGCATGTACCCTGTTGGTGAGCATTTTATCTCTGTTCTGATCCTTTTTCTAGTAGGAAATTAGATCAACCCTACCAGAAATGGTAATTTTCCTCATGTCATTTTTTACTGCCTAAGAATATTTTTTTTTATTTTTCTGTAGGCAAGAGTGGATCAGAAACAGTGGCAGCTGATTTCAAATGCTTTCATGCTTAAAGGAATAACCCTTTATGCTCAACAACCAGCTCTCCTCTGATGCTACCCAAACCACTACAAAACCACAGGCCATTCATTCAGATCCTCACCACGGACTCTGCTTCTCCGATTCCTAGACCATCAATTAAAAGCAGAGCAGCCTCTCTGCGCAGCTGCGAGCAACGTGGGATGGAAACCTCCACAGGCAATCCTGCAGAGCAGCACGTGCATCTGGGTGTCTCGCTCTCCCACAGGTACACACCCCGCTGACCACCCTCCATAAGAATAAATCCCAAACTGCATGCCTTCTCATTTTTATCCCGCTTTGCACTATCTCTATGACCCTCACCCAGGGTGACTGGCACAAAGCCACCTCCCCATTTAGCTGCTGGCAAGCAAGCAGGTGAACTCATTAGGGGAAAACCTTTCCTTTAGCAACACCCGCCCAAGTACTGTCTCACAAAAACTTGGTATCTTACTATTTGTCCTCTCCTTTTACGGTATATACTCTTCCCCCCGGTGGGAAATCCAGCCATGCTGCTTTTTGCCATTCAAAGTCCCTACAGAGTCTAAAAGGGAGAGAGAGACAGCGAGCTGGACTTGATGATCTTTGAGGTCTTTTCCAACCTAAATGCTTCTATGATTCTACGCAAGAAAAGGCAAAGCAGCTGGTGGAGCCCGTACCTGGTTGTGACGACCACGCACAGCTTACCAGGTGAGGAAGGGACAGCCTGTGGTGCTGCCCATCTGCCCTGCTCGAAGAAGGGGACAGCCTGCACATGTCACCTCTGGATGATGCTTATGGAGGTAGCTCAAACACCGCTGGAGCCTGGCGTGCCCCTGGCTCTGCCAGTCTGCAGGATCAAACTCCACCTCAGACTGCTCTCCTGGCCAAAGGAAGGACCTTTCCTGCTAATTAGTTACTTGGACTTAATACCTAAAGTCACTATATACTTCCCCATATAATTCTAACTCATGAGACTGCTAATTACTATGTTAATCTTTACCGCCTGCAAAACAGACAACCCACATCCTTCAGAAAGAACTGTTCTATCAAAATAAATCCTCAGCAAACCTGCGCAATGATGAGTCAGAGGAAAGGAGGATGAACCGAAGGAACAGTCCTGGGGCTTTGTCTGCAACTGATATCAGAACTCATATAACCTTATTCCTTTCTAGAAAGCACCCAGGAAATAAAAAGTCTTACACCAAGTGGGAGAGGGAATAAGTGAAAAACTCATGTTTAAGGATCTGATGGCAAAAAAAAAAAAAAAACCAACAGAAAAACCTTTGAAAAGTACTTGCAGTTGAACTGATTAAGAAGCAAAGTTTCCCTATTTGTGAATAATAAATGGATAAATATCTCATCCTACAACAAAGCAGCTAATTCTCAGAGTTCTTTGCTTGATTTGTACATTAACAGATTTGCTTGAAGTAATGCATTGATGTTTTACTCTCAAATAACTTTAGACATACTGTCTCCTACAAAGCACTGGGTTGACTTACGCTGCATTTTCAGGCATTCGTGGGGTAAAGTCATCTGAATCTAATCCCATGGAAGTGATCTGGTATCATCAAGAGAAGAAGAAACCAATAAAGCCACAGGAAGCCACAGAAAACCAGAGGTGCAGATGGATGCAGTTCACCAAGGATAATGGATTTACACAGGCTAGGACCTGACCCAGTGACAGGACTGACGTGTCTTATTTTACACCAGACTTCTCATTAATTGCTGTGCTTTCACTATCCAGATCAAGAAGTTGTTCCACACAGTTTGACAGAGAAAATTATGCCTTATAGAAAACCTGGACTCCACTGCTTCCCAGCGATGCTGGCCTGGAGCCTGCGGTCCTCGTCCCCAAATGGCCGTCTGAGCTGATCCCCCGCGGGTGATGCCCCATGTCCCCAGGGACCCGACCAGGGAGAGGAGCCAGTGCTTCTCCCCAGGCTACATGGTGTAATACTGGATCCAAAGAGAGGGTTGGTGCAAGGCAGAGTGATGGAGAGAAGAAGCTGCTTCAAGCAGAGATCTCTCTATAGCAATGATATAGTGAGATTTTATGGGTGTAAGAAATTTCCCTCAGCTGTGGCCTTACAGTTTACAATCTACAAGCTCCCCATTAAATGTCCTTGACAGGAAGATTCAGTTACGGTATTTGAAATAGGAAAGGAAAGCCATGCCCTGATTCTTGGCCTTACTCAAGTCCAGATGTGATGGACAGGAGTAAGAATGGTTTTGCAGGGCCTGAGATGCTTGTGAATTATATAAACTTCCTTTCAGTTACAGCTAAAAATATTTATCATTAAGTCCATGCCAAAGAGAGAGCAAAAGTACAACATTTGACTTTTTTCATGAGCATTGACCAAAACACGTTGAGGGGGTCAGACACCACTCTGCGACAACGCAGAATAACATCACAGGGAAGAGAGGTTTAAAAATGTAAGAAATGTGATTAAAATTGAGGAAGGACACCCAAAAATGTGACCCAGAGAAACCAAGTAATGAACTGTTTTCTAACTCAGACAGTTCATTTGAGCAATGTTGTCTAGAAAAGAGTCTGTATTATGAGAAATATATCTGATATATTTCTAGATTTGCTAGAAGGGGCTCTTTGAAAAGCCCTAATTTTGGTAGATTTGTTCCCTGTTTGCTACTAATCATTTTGGTAGTTGCAAGCCTGCAGTAGGGTCACATAAAACTGTCTGAATCAGAAAACAAGAGACTGAGTCATACCTGCAGTCTATAAAGCAAGTAATACACCCACAGAGATACCAGAATGCCTAATGTGAATTTATGTTCTCAAAGTAAGCAGTTGCCAGTTTGCTTTTAAATTGACAGGATTACAGTTACATTTGAAAACTGGAAATCTTTATTTAAGGGCCTATTTTGCTCATCAGGAAGAAAAATGCTGTCTCTCTGGGCTAGGAGCAAAACACACGTGGGGTTAAGAAATGGAGAACTGGTTTTGAAAGGTCAAATCAAACCAAACCAAACCAAAACAGAGGGTTTAACTCTGAATGGTGAGTCTAGCTGATCCATTCATTTTAAATTACTCATTAAGCCAACATTTTATCACGTTATGGAATGGCTACCCACTCACCCCTGTTACTGGCAAAACCCGCTTCCTCGTTGGCTTCTAATATCAGTATTACTAGTGGCATCTTCCATACTAATGTAAAACTGCATATAAATTTTAACACTTAAGGAGGAAAAAAAAAAATAGACTTATGTGGAATTCCGATTCCCTGCCAAAACCTGTTTCAATTGGTAGCATGCAATTTTAATGAGTTTTTTTGTGATAGTTGGAAGCTTGGCGCTCTAAGCAAGCTTGAATTTTAATTTTTAGTTATTCAACAACAGAGCTAGGCACACATTAACAAAAAAGCAATTACTCCTGACATCTCAGCACTTACCCCATGTCATTTCAGAATAAAAATGTGAGATGAATGGGGACTTTAAGTGACAGAATGTAAACCAAGGAAAGTCAAAGTGCTGTTTTTCATTCCAAAACGGTGGAGTCAAGGTTTCAAAGCACAGGAGATACAAGGACAGTTAACATTAAACAAAGTTTAGGCTCACACCTTTCCAATTAGTGAATTTTGTAAAGCCACAGAAATAATGACAAACTAGCTGGGATAGACACCAACAGAAACCCTATGAAATAATATATCCCTTTCTGGCTGTTCATTTGTGCACAAAAAGAGGAAAAAAAGGTTTGAGCAGAGAGTGGGAGCTGGGATGGGGATGGGAAAGGGATAGGGATGGGACAGGAGAGCAAGACCAGGGTGCCAAAGAGTGATCATCCCCCACAACCTACTCCTGTGCCCAAAAACTTGAAATGGTCCATACGAGTCCCATCAACAGGATGGATTAATGGGATTCTGCGCTGGTCTAAGATGGGGAGGAGCTGAACTCCTGCAAGAACCACCCGGTTGCAGGTGTATTCCTGGAAGCTTCAAAGGTCCTACTTTTGAAATGGAAAGATTTGATCATTTCCAGGGCAGATCCTCAGATAAGGAGTAACCGTTTTCAGTGGCATCTCGCATTTTGTGAGTTTCCCGAGATAAACCTCCAGAGGAGTGCTTCTATATTTAGATATGTTATCTGTATGTATGTATAATTAAGTGGCTTACTACATTATTCAAAGAAATATGCAAACTAGGTTTACATGCAGTGCATTTTCTAAGCTCTAATTTGAAGAATATGTTTGGGAAAATTCATAGTGGGCCACAGCTGTTCTAGGATGAAAATTAGCCAACCTATAAGCTGGAACAAACTGTACAAAAATAATTCTTCAGGAATTATTATAGCCTCTGTATTTGAACACAACTTGAACTGAGAGGATACCAGACACAGAGGGAATAACTAGCACATTATTCACAGTCTTAATATTACTTAAAAGTTTATTCTCCTAATATTGGTTTGGCTTAGCACAAGAATCACCTAATTGTCTGATAAGTACATGCAAAATTATTTCTAGTGGGTATCATGTCCTATGCAAATTTAGCCTGTTAGTGGCTTTTCAGTGATAGAATTCAAAATAATTATATTTGTTCCTCATAGAAACATCCGCTGAACATTACTGGACAAAAGGGGTTTTTCTGGAAAAAAAAAACCAAAAATAATTCTGTGTTTCCTTCCATGTTCAATATACATAAAAACACGTGCAGGAATATTTTGCTGAAAATCTGCTGTGCAGCCACACAAAGCAGGTTTTTATTAACAATTGTATCATTACCCACTAATCCAAAACTGACACTGTTTTTCCTGAGGTATTTGTAGAGTTGTGTTTTACATATCATGATTGGAAACATGCATATTGTGATTTTTTTTTTTCTATGTTCTCTATAAGCAAGTGAGAAAGCCTTTCTAGTTCATTAAGAAGCTCATTCGTTCACATTGCTTTTCAATTAATTTTGCCCCTTTGTTTTCCATATTTAATCTATTTCTGAAAGGGAATGCTTTCTATTAACTCAAAATCTATGCCTGCCTGTTGGAGAAAGGCGCTAATCCTGATCCTACTGGTGCCACATACTGCAAATCGAACAGCAAAACTTTGCTAGTTCGATCCTCCTCACTGTATAACTCTTTACATTGGGACACCAACACCATCAATCGAATCGCACGAGCGCACTCCCCATGCCAGGAGCATCAGCCAGAGCTGCCAGAGGAGCAGGTCCAGCACACCCAAACCCACTCTCCAAAAATTGAGTATTTTACATATTGTGTCGTGGAAAAGGTACAAAAACCTCTCCTGCACAGACTGCGCGACCCCTGCTTCCCTGCTTTGCTTTGAACAGACAGGGATGCACATATCTTAACTCCATGGACGGGACACATCCATAAGACACGAGTCTGGGAAAAGCTGGCGCACCATGCTTGTGCTGGTGCAGTGCCTGAGCCGGGCACTCTGTGTCATTTGGCATCGCCGTGGCTTGACTCGTTTTAGCTCATACACACTATATTGTAACAACAAGAAGACAGAAAAAGTGGCAAGAACCCAGGAAACAGCCCTCTTACCCTGCAGAGGAATAGTTTCCTGCTGAAAGCACGGCCGGCAGGGACGTGTTCTTGCAAGCATCAGCAAAAGCTCAGCGTAATTACAAGAGCTAAGAGAATAACAGGCTAACAGTAATATGCTGTCAGGCTGTTAAGACTATTGTAACTCAACAGGGAAAGATAATGACCTGTGATTTATTCTGAGTTAGGACCTGTGGCACAGTTATATATGTATTTTATTTACGGCATTTTATCTGTATGGAACGTCATTTCTTCACTGCAGTTAAAGAGAAAGCAAGGACTGGTGTGAGACTACCTGTGTTACTTGAGAAAGCAAAACTACCTTTTGATTTCGTGTTTGGATATTCAAACTCCTGAAAGCAAATAGCAATTTAGCCTGTGGTACAGGAGAATCCACGGGATGTGTGACAACCACAACCAGTTCTGGGCTCCCCAGTTCGAGAGACAGGGAGCTACTGGAGAGGGGTCGGCAGAGGGTACCAAGGTGATGAGGGGACCGGAGCACCTGCCTTATGGGGAAAGACTGAGTGAGCTGGGCGTGTTCAGCCTGGAGAAGACGGAGATGGGATCATTTCTAAGAGGGGATCTTACCAATGTCTACAAATATCTTACAGGCGAGCATCAGGAGGATGGGGCCAGGCTCTTCCCAGCGGTGCCCAGCGACAGGACAAGGGGCATCGGGCACTGACTGCAGCACAGGGGGTTCCATCTGAGTGTGGGGCAGAACTTCTGTACGGTGAGGGTGAGCCCGGGCACAGGCTGCCCGGAGAGGCTGTGGGGTCTCCTGCTCTGCAGACATCCCAACCCGCCTGGACGCGGCTGTGCAGCCTGCTCTGGGGGACCCTGCTCTAGCAGGGGGTGGGACGGGGTGGGCTCCAGAGGTCCCTTCCAGCCCCCGCCATGATGGGATTCTACAACCCTACAACGGACCTGAGAGGCAGAGGGCATGGCGGCCAGCGCTGTCCTCTGCCAGCCGGCTGGGAGGCGGGAGCGGAGCCTGCGCGGGACGGATGCCGCCCCGCAGGTTCCTGTCCCACCTACTGCCTGCGCGCGCCGGGAGTCACGGTTACAAATTCGGAAGAGGCTGATGAATCAATGGTGTTTTTGAGGAGAGAGAGGAGGATGTGCTAAATGGCTTCCTACCCCACAAACGGGCTAATTTTAAGCATAGTATTAGAATCTGGGAATAAGTTGCACATAAACCCAAGGTTTCTCCCATTTTTACCAGCTCTTAATCCATAAAAAACTGATTATTGACCTAAAATAATAGATTTATTTTTTTAATTACACCAGGTCATTTTAATACAACGTATGGTTTCTTATTCCTTGGGGTCTGTTGGCTAGATTTACCCAGGTCTCCTCATCCTTGAGGATTTTTGACTGCAGAGACATGTCACGTATGTACATTGCAGACATCTCAGTAATTAGGAAAATATTTTTTTTAACACTAGTAGAAATTGGCATTGCACACTCCTTCTCTCTGTTGGGCTTATGCAGCAAATGTCAAAGTTTCATTTGAATGTTTCAAAAATATTTGGTAGCCTTGAATGGAGAATGTCCTTTGCATACAAAGCATCGTAATTACCACAAAATCATTTAGCATTTCTAGAGTTTGTAGAAAGGAAAACAACATCAGCAGGATACTATAAATATTTTTAATTCTGGTATCTCCTAGCTGCTATCCAATGGCATTTCAAAACCAGGTAGCTTTAGTGCTGAGTAAAGAGTAACCAACTAAACTCAAGTTTTAGTATTATTTTTAAATAATTCTTACTACTTCCCTCCATTTCCTTGACTTTTCTTCATCCATCTTACTGCAGACTAGCCATGTTAAAATTTAACCAGGAAAAATTTTCTCTCTGCATGTGTGTGTGTGTGTGTGTGTGATATTGCCTGTGAGATCAATAGAATAAGAAACAATTGTGTGTCTCATGTAAATGTGAACAATGCTCTTCACAGAAGCCACAAGTGGAAGTAGAAAATTATTATTATTGGACCACTCAGAAATGTTGGTTGAAACCTGGACCAGAAAATATTTTGTTCATGTCCTTCCAGGATTTTTCCCAAAAAAGCCTCAGCACAAATCTGTTTATGGAAATTAATTCTAATAGCTTCATGGAATCCTCTATTCAAGCTGTAATACTTCATATTACACAAATCTTGCCACAAAGGAGATAATAGGCGTGGGATATATTGAATTACTAGATAAAGTTCTTATCTGTTCCTCTATATTACTTCATTGGGTCTGAAATGACAAGTCACAGTTATTAAAACCACAGCAAATTGCCTGTGATTATCAAGGAAACCAATACATTATCCTAATGTAATTATCTTCTCCATCTGAAGCCCATGACAATCACTAACAACAGTCCCCAGAAAAAATGCTTTGCATACAGTTATTCATAGGTCTGTGGAGAACATCTCAAGCCATTAATGAAATGCTCTTATAATTAAAGTACATCCTGTACAGCACCTCTCTATGCCTAGATACATTCTGCTGCAGCAGTCTGGTGGGATGTAGGAGGACTTTCCAGGTCTCTCCTGAAGAGGAACAGTTTGTTCACCAGTGAGGAACTGAGTATGAAGCAGCAGTGAATTTTGAGTAAAGTATGTTATAAATATATCAAGAACTTCCAGACTTTATAAAACAATGATAAACATTCCAAATAGAAAATTGGTTTTTTTCTCAGTAGGATATTTTGTAATCACTAAAAGTATATAAGCTGTTTTCCAACACACAAAAATGATCTCTGGATCTCTTTGGCATAACCTCCTCTCACCGTATGTCCATAGACCAAACGCATGAGAAAGGATGTCAGACGTGCCTCTACAGTCCATTTCGGACTGAGGTTACAGTCAAACAAGCTGGCCCGCAACGAACTTCATCAAATCACAAGTTTGGGGGATGAGTTAGACCCAAGCCCAAGTACTCTCCAAGGCTGGTTATCACAGTGGCGTGGGCTTTTATGGTTTTTGGGTAGGCTCACACCAGTCTGGCACGAGCAAGTCAGACATGCCTACAAGCCACTCCAGAGCCATGCTGGTCATTCAGAGCAGCATTCAGGGAACATCAACATTGAACACTCCTCCTAGGTGCATAGAATCACAGGACGGTTTGGGTTGGAAGGGACCTTAAAGACCACCCAGTTCCAACCCCCTGCCACGGGCAGGGACACCTCCCGCCAGCCCAGGCTGCTCCCAGCCCCATCCAGCCTGGCCTTGGGCACTGCCAGGGATGGGGCACCCACAGCTGCTCTGGGCAGCCTCTGCCAGCGCCTCGCCACCGTCACCACCACATCCTCCATCCAAGCTAGCAAAAATTGCCCACCCAGCACATTAGCACCCAGGAGTTAAGATGCTGAGACCACAAAGTCCATTTAGTGAGTGTCTATGAAGTGTGAACATCCTTTATTTGGGTTATGCCAGGTAGGTTTAAAACCCAACTCAAAATTTAGATCCTGTTTTTCCATCCTGAGGAAGAAGACCCCTATCAAGACAAGCAAACTGAAATGCTCCCCAGCAAAGTTCTAGGAAAGGGAACGTGGTGGTGCTTCAGCATGTGGCTGCTTCAGACTGCGATTGTTTCAAGCAGATTTTCCACAAAGGTTGTGTAATCTTAAAAAGCTAAAAACAAAATTGTGTTATTACTTTGAGGGAACAGACATTGTCTACAAGGCGGCCTTTTGAGGGATATTATGTGCAGCAATAAAAATATTTGTCTTACAGAGGTACTGGAAGTATTTTTGAAATGTTTGTCTGGATGAGAACCATGTTTCTCTTGGCACCGAACAAACACATAACAAGACTATTTTCCTAATAATCTGAGATCAAAGCTGGAAATGGAAACTGCAGAGAGAGGTGAAAAGTGTACAGCTCCCAAATCCCAGCACGGGCAGCTCAGCGGCTGGAGCCGCCTGGTTCGGGGAAGCGGGCAGGAGCTGATGCCCGCTCACTGTCAGCAAAGGATGCATAAAGCACTCTTGTTTTTGGTTTTACCACTGTGCAGTGAAAGCTGGAAAGGCAATAAAAAGATAAAATGAATGCTTGTGTCAGCCTTTGCTTTGGAGAACATTGGTTCAGAAGTTAGAGTTGGAAGAAACATCTCACCACCCCACTTCACTGCAGTGTTACGGCACCTTTACACTCCTGGTACGTGCTGCAAGTTGAGCCATTTGCCTTTTTGGTGCAATAATCATCAGTTTAGCTGATGCACAAGCACTATTTTGTTTTTAAATACTTTGGAAGTATAATCAAAGCTCTTGTGGAAAACTTTTTATTCTGACAGATTTGGTTTTCCTGCAGTCAAACCAGCCTAAAAAACAGACTCTGCATTCCTTTAATAAGGCTTCCCTTAATATTTAGACCAAAATATTATGATTGTAGTTGTTAATTAGGCATTCCCTAAGTACAGCTTATCTTTTTATTTGACTCATTTCCTGAGAGTATCTTCATAAAAGCACCTAACGATATGACTCAAGAAATTACATGCTAAAACATTCTGCATTTTCTAGCCACACACCTTATCTTCTGTTCTGAATAATTACAACTTAAATCAATCATCAAAAATCCATAGCCTACTCTAGTACATCAACATTACATTAATATGGAAATCAATGTTTGCACATGCAAATCAATGACTAAGTGGTTAGTGACCATTTGTATTCAGGACCAGCAGATTTCAACCTACAGCTGTGGGTTGACACCAGGGGTGAAGGTTTCCAATTTCAGTATCAGTGATTAAAGAACAAACAAGACAGAGAAATCTAGTTTAAAAAAAAAGAAGAAAAAAAATAGAAAAAAAACCCCAGACACAAACCTCTAGACTCACTAGAGAAGAGGATAATACTGCATCTAATTTATACTCTGTAAGTGCCATCTAGCAGTGCGTTACTGAGCTAAAGTACCAAGTAACCTTTGTAATCAAAGCAGCAGTTATTAAGAAGAATAAATGATCCAAATAACAGATCTAAGATTATTAAAAAAAAAAAATCTAAGGAGATGTTTTTATTCCTTTATTTCTGTGTTTTGATACTAAAATAGCTCTTTACTAGAATGCCTTTCTGATTACCTGGCACCTACGGTTTAGTTGCATGGTTTAAAAACATTAATCTGATAATAGAAGCATAAAATATTTGGTCATTATAACTGGATCAACCACAAAAGAGGTTATGATACTTATAAGATTAGAATTACTATAATCTTATGATTAACAGTTTTTGCAGTCTTGTGCCGTGAGCACAATGATTTCCAGGTGTTAATCACTACGGTTTCCAATTCACAGTGGAGTCATACTGGAGGATACGGGTGTAAGAACTAGGGAAGCAGATGTGTGTATGTATATACAGTTCCCAGATACGCTACAACAGACGTAAGAGTGAAAAAAGTTCTGCTGAATCATCATATGACTTTTCCTGTGCCTCGCTGAGCAGGCACACACACGTTTAAGATCCGTTGACAACGCTCAAGCCCTCTTTAGCTCTCAGGGGTCAGAGAGCCACAGGGTCACCACCGGCTCCGGCTGTGTCTTCCCAGCAGCAGGGCAAAGCAGCATGACATGGCAAGGGGCAAGACATTCCCTGGAAGTGCTTCTCTGGGATAAAGTGATGACTTACAGGCAGAGCAGAAGAGAGCCATCAGAGGTCTTCACCCTGCAAGCATATCTTACAACCAAGCAGAGATGAGACTCCACAGACTGCAGAAAGAACATGTAACACATGCTTAGCTAGGGAAAATGGAGGAGGGAAAACAGATTATCTGATGTCTAATTTTACAACCACAAATCACTCATTATGTCTTAACTATAGTCAGAAAGAAAGCTTAATTGCACAAACAGTTTTATCTTTTCTCCAGAATTTGGTTTTATTGGCTTTGTTTGTTTATCTCCACACACCTGAATTCTGAATGTGCTTGGAAATTTTGAATGAACTTATAAACTGATTTAAGATAATTAATTCCATCACATAGGAGAAGGGGAGCAAAGGTCAGCTGGTCTCTTGGAATAAGGAGGATATCATGCATCACACCCAGTCTACCTAGCATAAAAAAAAACATCCCAAAGAATTCAGGGTGGTGTATGAAGCTCTTTAAAACATTGCATTTATATGGGATATGCTAGCCATCCATCTTCCAACCAACAATTAAAATACAAGTTTACTGAAATTCATTTGTTCTAGCAAATCCAAACATCATATATGCTATAAAGCTTTTTTTTTGTTTGCTTGCTTTGCAGACTTGAGGTCAGTCACGTTGTTTGCTCTTTCAGCTGGTTTTGGGTACAGACTAACACCAAAGCCCACGCTCTCAGGTAGCACGAGCAGCAGAGCAGTTAGTTTACATTGCTGTATTTTCTCTTTCATTAAGCAAAGCAACTAGTCCTCCACACCACAGAAACAAGCAGTTGGGACGTTCTGCAGCTGCATTATCACAGTCTTTTTATGGCTGTAGATTTTGTGAATATCTTTCTTTTTTTTTTTTTTTTTTTTAGGGGCGGGGTGGAAATCCTTAGTTTTAGAGGAAATTATGTTGTGCAAAAGAGGAAATTGAACATTACTGAAAAGCTAACCATTACAATGATTTCTTTTGTTTTGAACATCAACTTCTAGCAAGGTGCCAAAGGAAAAACTCTCATAATTCATATTATTTCAGTTCTGTGTAATCAGATTAGATGCAAACTCTGCCATGGACATCCAACCTGGTCATCCAACCCTTCAATATTTGAAAAAAAATGGGTATTAGAATAAACAGTGGTATTTTTAAATTCCCATTTCCATGAAGAACTGCTAATCTGGTGGGGGAAAGGACATTTATGTGAACAGGCTGGGGTACAAACTGAGAGGGTACCATTTGAGAGCTGAAGTAGAAGACCTGTTGGGTTAAACTAACGTCACCGGTTTGGCAGCATTAAGCTTTGCAAGAGGACAGCCCTTATTTAAAAAGGAGCATTTTTCCAGAGCTCTCCAACCCTGTTACCACAACACCAAAGCCACACAGCATTTTGGAGCTCGTTGATGTCTCAGACCCAAAGCCGTTCCCCATCATTGCTAAAGCTGAGGACCTCCATGCAGAGGCTTCCCTGGGCAGGACAGATCCTGATGCTTGTTAAATGGCTCTCCCAGCCCCCAGCCAGCAGTTCTAGAGTTGCTAGCAAGGTCCTACAGTAGCAAACATCCCATCAGCAAAAACAAAACCAGTGCTGTGAAACAACAGCCGGGGCTTTCTTGTAGCCTTCACCAGTCCTCCTGTTTCCATAGGAACGGGACAGAAATGCAGCCAGAAGCAAAGAAAATAAAAAAATGGTCCTTTTTGGTCCAACGTGCTGTCTTCACTATTTATCCAATCATGTAAAATATGTATTTGTACAGCCCTTTCAGGGAGGGGAGGTGTGGGGAAGAGCAGTAGTGATATCTACGCTAGAAGGTAGCACAGCACAGCAGGAGTGGGTCTACTGAGCCAACAAGGAGCACCCACTGTCCCACCACACACCTTTCTGACTGGCTCCCAGGGGCTGAACACCCATTAATGCTTGAAGAGCATCTTCCATCTGAGCTTCCCCCAAAGGGCACCCAGTTCAAGCTCTCCACGCTGCCTTGCACCTTGGGCTCTGCTCTGCAAAGTAAGCCACAGGAGCAACAGACGACTTGCTTTCAACACACAGTCATGTACCATGGCTGGCAGCAAACACCAGTGAGGCTACTGGTGCTACCACCACCACCCTTGTCACAGCAACAGCATGTGCCCTTACATGTGCCTAAACTGTGGAATTGATTTTTCAAAAATAAAGAGGCATCTGGGTGGGGAAAGGGGGAGATGGAAAGCCTGAGTCAGTCTGGACTCAAAATTAGACAAGAACTGGGGGGGGGGGGGGTGGCGCTTGGAAAAAGAATAATCATAGTACCAATGAAAGGCTAATGGTAAATTCTGTATTAGCTCTTCATCTACACCCAACATTTCTGCCATAAGCTAGGGTGTCTTCTGATTTTTGGTTTTATCCATAGGATTGTTTTCTGTTTGAAGGAATTAATTCCTTTCTGAACTGAGATAAAAAAATATTTAAATCTTTGGGTTTAAGTACCTAGACTGATAAAAGCCTTATTTTGCATTTGCAATGTGACTATTTTCCTACACGTAAAACAACTTGAAAGAGCAGAGGTTAGGCAGGGAGTGCACTTCACCCGCCCTTCAACCAGCCCCGAGGGTTTTGTTCATTGTGGTTTGCCTGAGCAAAGCCCTCTGGGCATGGGTTCAAGGAGAAACCTACTTAAAGGCTGAACTACTTTCTGGTGTTTTCACTCTTGCTTTTGACGGTCTTCTAGGGGCAGCTGGCACTAACACTGCAAATGCTACAAATCCGCAGTCCTGTGTGGTCTGGTGCTCCTTTATCCAAGGCTATAAAGTCTGCTCCTGCAGTAAAACACATCTCTTTTCTGCTCCAGCAGCAGAAAGGGTCTGAGTCCTGCAGGAAAGTGGGCAACAACCATGCCTTTAGTGGAGGAAACAGCCTTTTGACGCTTCAGCTGAAGGCATCTGCAGAGGACATGGGGACATGTCCCTTCCCCAGGGCTCAGAGTGCCCTGAGGCTGCCCCAGCAGCGGAGAGCAGAGCAGCCTGCAGCTGTGGCAGTGCAAAGCTACGGCCAGGGCAGACCAGCGCTCCGGCTTGCAAACACAAAACTCACTCCCCACGCTCCTTAATATTTTAACTTAATTTTCCTGAATACTTATCTTCCAATTTATCATCCAAACCTCCTTATTGTGGTCTATTATGGCCTTCACTTCTTATAATTACAGATTAAGTGTAGTTCTATATCTTTTCCCCCTCAGCTCAGAAAAAGCCTTATCGCCCTCAAGCAAAAGGGAAACATCACTGGCCAGAGGTACCCCTTCCCCGTCGCCCCAGCATCGGTACTCACAGCCCAGGTTTCCCAGCCATGTACCATACCTCTGGCTGATACGAGTGCCCAGCCTTCAGAACAGACAGCCATAATGCCCTGCTTCCCTCCGTAACAAAAAAACAGTATGACCTTCACCTGGAGCTGCTGTTTCTCAATCTCTGCCTATTTCCAGTCTGCTCAGTGTCTCCATTCCCTCCTCAGCGTGAGCTCCATCTCCTCTCAGCCCTGCTCCTTCCACTTGTTTCTCCTCAGAGCAATGTGATCAGTCATTTTACTACTGCTCAAACCTTCCACCTTTTCCCCCTCCTTTTGTTCTTTACCTACATTCATATAATCTACGCTGTGCGCTGCGAAAGGTGACGATTTTAGCACAACAAGCTGTGCTCACCTTGCAGGTCTGAACGCCTCCCCCTGAGGACCCCCTATGCTGCATGTACCACCCTCCATCTCCACGCAGGAAGGAAAGTTTTGGCCCTGAACATCTGTTTATGGCTCCCACCGGCCCCAAAATCCTCCAGCACTAAAACAATAGCAACCTCTGCTCCCGTTGGCATACCTGTCAGCGGTAGAAGTCATTTGAACACTGTAAGGCAATTGGATCCTAATACTACCTTGTCAAATTAGCTCCATCCATTAAATAATGATCCTTTGTTTTTCATGTTAATAATTCTCCAGGCTCTATGAAATAGGTTACTTGTGCAGGTAAGTTATTTTCTTCAGAAAAGCACATCTCTAAATCCCAGTATTTCCTGTGCTGCTTTGTTCTTCTCCCCTCCATGTTTGTTTTTGGGTTTTTTTCTGGGTTTTTGGGGTCTTTTTGGTTTTGGTTTGGTTTTTTAAGTGGCTAATAGGTTGATCAGTTCTTAGCTTATTCTTCAGTCTGACTTTCAGTATTTTTAAGGACTTATATCAATGCCTAAGATTGGATTGTGCTTAGATGCACAGCACACAACATATCTATAAAACAAACCTGTAAAAGTAGTAGTTCACACAAGTAAAACAAATATAGCATGGTTAGACCAAGGTTAGAATCAGTACTTAAGGTAAAACTAAGCGGGAGCGGGGGGGCGGAAGATATCTAGATGGGTTTTTGAAAAGGGCAAATTTTGAAAGGGCAGTCAGCGTCGCAGAGTGAGGATATTGTTGCTCTCGCTGCAAGCATCACCTTCCAAAGCCAAACAGTGAAATTTCACCTTTTTTTTAACCAAGAAAATCTTTTCCTGTATTCAGCAGTTTAATGCCAACTGTGAAAGCTTAAGAACCAAGTTTCTTTACAAGTTGTTCCTGAAAAAAGGGCAATTGGCATCACAAAACATGTCTGGTGGTGTTTAGGGTGCAGATTTAATAACAGAAACACAGCCAAACTGGCCACAGGGTTTTTGTGTGTGAAGGTCAGTATGGCATCTCCTGCTTCCTTGCCTGTTCACGAGTGGTTTCATCAGTGGAGAGGCATCTCCACCACAGAAGTTTGCAGACAGCTGGAGTCCTGTGTTTCTCCTGGGGCTGCAATTTGCTTGCACGCTTGCAGCTCCACCTCTTGCTTTTCTTCTTGACTTTGCTCAGTGCATGAAAGGGGCTACAGATTCAGAGCTCCAGCGTGCACCCAGGTTACGGCAGCTTAGAGAAAACAGCTGCTGAGGAGGAGGAGATGTGAGCTAGAGCAGCACTGAGTACCCGAAAGCAGCCCTTTCTGGAGACGAGCATACAGCAACACAGCCAAGCCCCGAGCTCCCTGGCATCGGGTCAGGCTGCATCCCCCAGGGGTGCAGCAAGAGCTGAGCGCAGACACTAAAATGAAGTCAAACACAGAGGCCCTTGCTGTCCAACAGTGGTTATTCCCACCCAATGACCTAGCAAAGATGCTCTCCAGCTGACTGCAGCACTGTTGACCTCAATAGTTTTACCGGTACCTAAAAGAAAGAGGTGGGTAATCCAACCTTTACAGCCTTTAAAGAGAGCATGCAGCTGCACAGACCTCCAGCAAGTTAGCAGGCGATGATTAATTAATAGCAGTCTTGGCCCAGACCTGTCAGATTTCTGTGTTACTGGCTTCGTCTTACCTGCTATAAACACCATGCTACTCCTTCCCGCCTCTTCTGACCCTCATAATTATTCATCCAATTTTAGTATTCCAAAGCAGCGAGTTTCAGTTAATATTGGTACGACGCCCCGCTCGGCAGCATGCCTCACATACACACACATCGCACAGCTTGCAAATTATCTGGAGAGGTTACAAATCTGGGAGATGGGACATCAGGACCTGCCCCTGGCTATTGGGCAGGATATTCTGGTGATCTTCACCCTTCATTACGCATGCACCAAATAAGGGTCTTGGGGGGGAGAGTAGAAAGATGTTGAAAATTAATATACTGTGATGAATATAAAGCAGAATCCTAATAAGGATCTATGGTGCTACATAAAGCATGCTAGGAAGACCATACATACCATCATCTGGAACAAATACACATCCTGCAAAAAACAGTGTATTGCAACAGCATAGACTGAACTGAAAATTAATTTCAAGAATTAGAATATGGAAATTGAACTCCTTTCCATTCCAAATGGACATAATCAGATATGATCGCCACTAAATACAGCCTGACAAAGGAGGGCCATTTTTAAGTTGCCTTGAGAAAAATCAGTTGGCATGAGCCTCTCAGGCCATTTTTTCTTCCTATCACCTCCTTAAATTGGCAGTATTGCATACTGTGAAACAAAACTGACACATTGTGTTCATTTGGAGACACTTACTATGCAGAAATAATTAAATCCTGTAATAATCTCTATTTACATACCTTACTAACGCAAAAGCCAAACAAGTTTAATCCCCCAAAAAAATCTCTATCAGGTCTAAAATCTCCTTTTCTTCCTTGCTGATTAACATGCCTGTGTAAGCATAACTGCCAATGCATCTGTGACAAAGACGGGTAATTGAAGTTCTTGGAAAGAAGTTACAAAAGTACAATGTTTCACTCCTGTAATTCATTTTTTCCTCTACTTAACTACAGGAATCTTCCCGTTGGAAAATATGGCAAGAAGCATCCGCCATCATTTAGAGCTAGGAGTCCATGCTCAAATTCAGAGGATAACTTGGACTATGCTTAAATTCATCCCTATTAGAAAAACAGTTTAAAATGTGATAACATACTTCCCTAAAAATAAGTTTCTTCATAACAGTGCAAACAGCTGATACAACTGTTCAGAAAGTTTGTAGCTTTGGACTGTTTATAGATAACTATTCATTTCACTTTTTCCTTTTATTGTGCACAGACTCACCCAAAGAGCCCACGACTGCCAGAAACAGGTCCATCTCGAAGTGAAGTTCGATCACCATGCTTGCCAGCCAGGAGGCAACGACAAGAACCTCCAGGGCAAAACAGCACTCAATACAAAGCCATATTCAAATACTTTTACCCAAGAATAATTTTTTTTCCCCCTTAGTGTTCTAATGAATATATCCCTCTTTTCCTGCTTATGGAACTGGAGGTGAGGTGTTTCACACCATTTCATTTGCATTTTAGTGGAAAATCTTTATATTTAGATACACTGAGGTTAGAGCTATTTAAGTAGGAGCTGTCCACCTCTTATTTAGTTTGTGCCACACTACGACAGTATTTTAGTCCTTGCTCTCCACCCTTGAACTTACCTGTGACCACCACAGAAGAAAGCCTAGGAACATTTTAATAAACAAATCTAATAAGGGAAGGCATAGCTTCCCCTGGGGCGTGCCTGTCACCGCAGCAAGCCATGGCATCACTCAAGGGGCACTAGCACCATGCCAGGCGTATAGCATGTCCTGAGCCCATACAGAGCCCCAGCAGGAAAAAACCCAACATAAGAAGGACCTGTTGGAGGGAGTCCAGAGGAGGCCACGAAGATGACCAGGGGGCTGGAGCCCCTCTCTTATGGAGACAGGCTGGGAGAGCTGGGGCTGTTCAGCCTGGAGAGGAGAAGGCTCCAGGGAGACCTTAGAGCAGCTCCCAGCACCTAAAGGGGCCAGCAAGAAGCTGGAGAGGGACTTTTTACATGGGCATATAGCAATGGGACAAGGGGGAATGGCTTTAAGCTGAAAGAGGGGAGATTTAGATTAGATATTCAGAAGAATTTTTTGACTGTGAGGGTGGCAAGACACTGGCACAGTTCAGGAGGGGAGTGATAGGGGGCGTCTGGGGGGCACCTGGCATTTGGCCAGGTCAAACCACTATGGATCTCTAAGGTCCCCTCCAACGCAAACCACTCTGTGCGGGGCTGTGGGTAAGCCGTAGCGCCACAGCAAGGTGAGGGGAACACGAAGCAGCTCTGGCAGCACCGTGGCTATGTCCGTGCCTATAAACTGGCATTATTTACAGAAAGAGTACTAAGGACAAGTAGCAAAGCTCAAAGTCATGCCTCAGAAGTTACAGAAAAAGTGTTTATAAATAACATTCATTCCTACAACCCATTTCCTAGCTGGAAGCTGAAAGAGGTTTCATACGAGACTTGTCTTTTGCAGTTTCCTCCTTAAAAGGTTCTATTTATTTCTTCAGATCTTCAGTGAAGATTCCGATATAAATAAAGGAGGTACTAATTGCCTGTAACTGAAGCCCATAAGACCTACAGAATCACAAACCGGCTGAGGCTGGAAGTGGCCTCTGAGGTCCGCCTGGTCCCACCTCCTGCCCAAGCGCAGCCACCCAGAGAAGGCTGCCCAGGACTGTGTCCAGGTGACTTGAACCTCTCCAAGGGCAAAGACTCCCCAGGCCCCCTGGGCAGCCTGTGCCAGTGCTCGGTCACCTCACAGTGAGCAGCTCCTGAGGCTCAGGCAGGCTGTGCTCCAAATGTGGAGTTCTACCCTTCTGTCTCCTTCAAAAAAATAATCCTGAAATTCCTTCAGGATGAATTCCTGAAGGTCATTGGAAATTTTACCGATTCTACCTCTATCTGATCCAGTGCTGGTTATATATTTAATCAATATGCTTTTTTTCATGTGTTCAGAACTACATCAGTTAAACTAGCTCTGCATTTTATTCCACAAATGAAATTGTTTGATAGGATCAGCTTTATTGGTTTACCTTTGCTATTTTAAATTAAATTTGTTTTCCATATACTTTCTGGTCCTTCAGTGCTTGCTCTGAAGTATATTAAGTTAAACCTTTAAAGAGACATTCTTTTTGTAACTCTTTTCTGTTACCTCTTGTTTCTTTGGTCTGTTTGGGTACTTTTAATCCATAAATGAAGGATCTTAACTCAAATATTCTCACTTTTTTTTAAATTAATCCTGTTATCTAGTATGAC
This sequence comes from Ibycter americanus, assembly GCA_035590275.1. NCBI lineage: Eukaryota > Metazoa > Chordata > Aves > Falconiformes > Falconidae > Ibycter > Ibycter americanus. Next base: position 52,952,336 of record JAVJGI010000065.1, read on the forward strand.
GGTAAGGGCACACAGTTTCTACGTTACCCTGGAAATTGATCCACCAGTTAGGCAGAAATTAATTTAAAAGCCATAGCAAAATGTTCAGGACTGTCTTCCATCTAATCTCCCATCCTTATCCACAGATAACAGCTCCCTCCACAGCCATTGTAGTACTCCTGACCACTTTTTGCCCTCTTATTTTTCACTGTGTGAAGCTGAAATTTCAGTTCTAGATCTCTTTTAATGATTCTATGATCTTTAGTAATAGTTCTCTGCAAGTTATTTTTGCTGCAAGTTTAAAGACTTTTTTTTTTAAATATTTCTGAAATTCTCAATATGTTCACTGGCATTTAAACACCAAAAAGCCAGTGGGAAAATTAGATGTGCTTTAAATTAGACAGCACTGACTATCTGATTTTGAGTTCTTTTGTTTTAAAACAGCAGCCACACTGGCTTTGGATGGTTCAAGAACTGCTCAGAACCAAGAAGTCCATCACTTGCGCTCTTTTCAGTGTTTGGGTTCTGCACAACCTGTAAGTAAGTATCTGACGATATTCCCTTTAAATGACATAACTAGGCAATTTAAGAGAAATACAGTTTTAAACAAGTGATGCAACCCTGGTTAGGGCAACTGTTACCCAAACTACGGCCCCTGTGTATTCTTCATTCCCCTGAGCAAGGAAGCTATCTCAATAGGCTTGGACAAGATCAGCTTCTTCAGTGTCCTTCCCTACTCATACATTATTTTCATACTACACCTGCAGTTGTTTTTTGGGGTTGGGGGTTTTTTCCCCTCCTCAAGATGTAAATCCCTAATGATCTGAAGAAACTCCGGGGCCATTGCTTTATTCGGGGAGAATTCTGAAGTCAGACAGATCTTTGCAGGTGGGGTTTTTTTTAAATTAACACCATCCCTTTCTTCATTCTTCAGGCTGAGCTGGCCAGATATAACAGTTAGGTCACAGCCACTTTGGGGGTTGCTGACATTACAACCACGAAAGTTGAATTTTTGAAGAAGTGGTTGTGAATCCACTCTATTGACATCTGAAGGAGTTACAGAGTTTAAAGAGGACAGCTGTTGCTGCTCTAGAAACATGCCAATTTGGAAAAATAAGGAAGTTAAGAGGAAAAAGGTTAAACTACCCTTAACAGGTTATTAACTTGTACCAGTTTTACTTGCAGAGCTACAAATCCAGATCTGCAAGAGTACCTGAGATATCAAAGCAGATGAAGTCCTATTATGTTGCAGCACTGAGATGCAAGATTTGTCAGCTCAGTGAACCGTTAGCTCTTAAAATAAATGAGCAGTTTATTGACCTTTCAGTGATTGAGACAAAACTAAAAGCCAAAAATACGCTGGCAGTGGACAGGCAACATGGGTGATCACTCAGAAGTCTCTAGCTTGCAACGGGAGTGCAGCCCTGAAGGTCACCGTGGTGCTTCACTGCAGTGTAACAAGGATTGCATTGATTCGCTGGAAACTTCTAAGTTACCCAAAGGTTTTGCCTTTATGCTCACTTAACTCCCTACTCATTTCTTGTTATGACCACATATATCTGCTCCTTCAGCTTCCCTGCGATACACCAGGCCTGCCATGCTTTTGGTGAAAAAGATAGGGCCATTATCTTACCATCCTGAAAGTATTTTCACGCATGCTGATTTTTTTCCTCTCAGGTTGTGCCATCTGTTTCAAGGGAAATAGTCATAGCATCAAAGTTAGCCATGCTCAAGTTCAGAGCTTTTGAAGGTGTCTAAATCACAGAGCAAGGAAAACAACCAGAGACAGCACCGTTGACATCTCCACGTGGGTCTTATGATTTGATAAGACAAAAGGGGAAATAACATCACTTTTAAATAGCCCATTTCTCTGCAGTACAGCTGGTATCAGGCTACTGCCTGTGAGATCAACAGCAGCTTCAGCAGCAGACACCAGACCTGCCCAGAGCCCACAGCAGAGCATCCCCCTCCCAGGGGCGACCACCCAGCTTACTCACCCTTGCCCGCTGGGATGGAGGCGCAGGGTAGCAAGTACATTCACACTACGCATCCATATCAGAAAGCAGCGTTTCAGTATCTTCCCGCAGATGGTTAGTGTGTGGCCTGTTCAGTGGGTACGCTCTGTTTTGAAGGGGGAGTTTTTACTCAAGAGGGGCTCAGGACCTGTTCGTTTTACAGGCACAGATTTACAGCTGCAGTCTTGTAGGCATTTCATTGGTTGTGGTCTGTATTCCTGGTATGCTCGATTAATTTAATAGCTAAACATATGCAAAATGTGTGAATAAATATATTTTACATTATATATATTTTACATTATATATATTTTACATCTACATGTATCTATAGATATAAGGAATTTAAGACTGATTCAGACACCTAGACCAAGAAAACACCTGCTGCTGCTTTGGCTCTCACTGAGGGGGAAAGAGAAGAAAGCCAGAATTCCCTGTTAGTACCTAGTGCCTGGCAGAGGACAAAACCTAGGTTTGCTTTAGTGTATTAGCGCTACAGAAAACTTTTAAACCAGTGGTATCAATTCTATTCAAAGTTGTTCCACTCCACATGATGCATCCATTGTGTTCAGAGCAAAAGCACTGGACCCCACGTCCTGGGAGCCAGGATGGTCTTGACTTCTGGGTCCATATTCTCATTCCCCAAAGACGAGCTTACTTCTAAATGTATAACATGCTTTTTTGGCACAGGATCCCGATTTCCCACCAGCTGAGTCACCCAGGCTTGAAGAGGCAATATCAGACAGTCTCTCTCTTTGCCCCAGGGAGTACATAATAAGGCTTCATAAAGGAAAAGGGCTTCTGCAGGAGGTATCTAGATCATCTACCTGTAAAACACAGTCCAGAGGTTATTGCATTTCTGTAGGTCTTTCCACAAGCAAAATTTATTTTGGAGCCAAGATCCCCCACATCATGGGCAAGACCTTCCAGCCCCCGGCATCTTCCTCCGGCTCTTTTCATGAGAAAAGCCTGACGTAGGCCACCTTAATGAGGCCCGAATGAACGTCCTTTGGAAATACCAATATCCCTGTAGTCCAGACACAATTGCCTGCCATTTTAAGAAAAATAGCGTTCTGTACTTTCTCCCTACCCTTGGGACACTGAGTTTTTCGCGTCAGAGACGGGAAGCTCCTCCTCTGCAAGGCTTTGGCACTGGCAGGTTGCTCCACTGCTTGTCCGGGATTGTGATTCCCGAGTCCACTTTGTGGACCCGGACAATATTTCACGGAGGTGAGGGGGGATACCGTGCAACTGCTATGTGCAGGTGTTCAAATGAACAACAGATGTACCCGATGAATAAAAACAGAGGCAAATGCTTAATAATTTGAAAAAGTTATTCAATTAATTCAATTTAATTTGCAATTAAAAAAATGAAATATAAGGGAGAAGCTTAAGGAAAATACTTAAGTATGCTTCATAAAAGTAGCACAGAAATGAAGTTGCAATACAAATCCTGATTTGCATTCAGGAATATGTAGTACTAACCCTGCTATGCAAGTATATTAAATCCTTTTTCTTGTTACAGGAACAATCTTGCCCTTGCCCATAGTTTGGGGCTTTTAACGCCAGTTCTTACCCCACGCTCAGGTAACTCGGGCTCTGCAGGAGGGATGGAAATCTGTCTGCTTGTGTCCTCCTCCCAACCACGAAAAAAGCACCTGAGGATCTGAGTAGCAGCTGACCTCGTGACTCAAACACCTGCCCACGCAACTGACCCCAGCTCACGTGCTGATCTACCGCTAGCAACAGAGGCGTAAATTATGGTTTTCTGGAGTAAAAGAGAATTGAATTAGGAGTTACAACCATCTTCACCTGCAAGTTCCTCCTGACACAAATAACGCAGCGACGTGTTGCCAGCGCTTCCAGACCCACGCCAGCACTGCTCCCCCCAGTCGTTCGCATCGCTGCTTTGAGGAGCCAGGAGCTGCAGGAATCACTCTGTGTGGGTTTGAGAGGCCGGCCAGGAGAGGCAGGGATCTCCCAGCAGAAAAGGCCATTCTATTTAATGTCTTATACTGCCACCATCTGAAAACTTATTCATTAAGAAACTCAACTAATGGCTGTCATACACTGTCTGTTCCTTCCCCGGGGCACTGAAGAAATTTAGGCTGAGGCAATAAAGAGGCAAATGCAGAAGGAAATAAAAGCAGGGGAGAAGTAGAAGGGACACGCTAAATCAGAGCTGCCGAATGCAATTTCTGTCTCCTTGATGTCATTCACTACACAAGTTATTAGAAGTGGACAGATGTTTATACCTGTTTTATTGACCAGTATATGGCCGTAAAGGTAATTCCTGTTAAATGCCAGTTAAGCACACAAGAATTCACCCCAAAAAAATTTCATTCACAGAACTTTGAAACCTCTCTGTGCAAATGAAATAATAATGCTGGCTGCTACACAGCTTCTGTGGGTGTTTATACATAATTTAGCACAGGTTCTCCTAAGAACAGGAATTACAGGGTAGCATGTGGTAGGGTATAAAAATCTGAACACTCAACAGAAATTATCCCTGACAAAGACAGTTGAGTAACTGCAAAAAAGGGGGAAATGATGCAGTCGATGCTCTCCTCAGACTGGTAGGAGCTGACTCGGTCTTTTCAAGAAACAGGGATGTTATTACCTTTGTCTCTTATTTCAGTCTTGGAAAATATTCAACCTTCAGCAAGTACAATTAAACAGTTTCTCTCAGTTCAAGGCTTGGTGTTGAAACGCCTACCTTCTCCTGCTGTAGCCTCAGCTAATCCAGATAATATGGGACATTACAGAGCACAACACCAAGAAAGGATCAAATTTAAAATTCAGACCTTGCTCAAAGCTTCTAGCTAGTACTAAAAATAACTGATGATATCAGCCAGCAGCACTTGGGAGTTTCCAGTTTTGGGAGCTGCAGAAGCACATCAGCGCTGCGATGAGCACAGGGCAGCACCGTGCCTGCCGGCTCCGCACGGGACCCCGGGACCCGGCTCACCTCGCTCAGCCCCGCTCGCACCCATGGGACGGGCACTGCTCCCGGCCACGTCGCTGCAGCCCGCGCCCAGCTGGCTTTGCAAAGCACACAGCTCTTCCCAGAGAAGGAGAAACACTTCTCAGCTTGAATTCAACAGCAATTAAGGTTTAGCTAGTTGGGAAACACACCTTTGCATGAATAGCGCTGCAAATGAACGATTATCAGGATTCTCTCCAGCTGAGATAACTCACACCCACACTAGCATTAATAAAAGTAGAGATCAAGACTTTGTCCCCACCAATGGAGTGGGACACTCAGCAACTCGTCACTGGTCCAAGCACACTTGCTGTTATCCTTGGCACAGAAATGTTGCACCGATGTTCTTGGGTTTGCTGCCAGCATTGTCACTTTTCATAGGGAAGTCACTGCTTTGATTACCAATGTCACCTTAATTTCTCTTTTTCACAACACGAACCTCTATTGCTTTGGGATATTTCAAGATTGCCTTCAATAAATATGAATGCAAATTTATTCATTCAGATTCATTATTTGTCATTCACTGTATTGTCGCTGCTATGGAAGCTAAACAGACCTTAATCTACAAATTTCTTGTTAGGTAGTTCTTCACTGAAGACAGCTACTTGATCTTCCAGTACACTTTCTTGGCTTTTATAAAATAAACAAATAAAAGAAGATATTCAGGCTTATTTTACATTTGGTGGGAAGACATCCATACTGTGGGAAGGTATAATCTACCAACATGCCTCCTCAGTCTTTTAAGAGGAATTAAGCCTTCATTGCTGGCAATCCTTTAAAAGTTGCTTTTGAGAATATTGTCAGACAGCAGGTGCCATAAGGACCCTTTCCACAATTCAGGGACTCCATCGTAAGGGCTCCCTGGTCCCATCCTAAAGGCCACCAGGTCTAGAAACCCACCTACTCAATACCAGCTCGCTGCATTTTAAACTCCACTGTTTCAAACCATGCCCACAGAGAGGGCTTTTAACCCATGGGGGAAGGATGTGCCACTCAAACAGCTGGCAGAGCTACCCCTATTCAATAGCATTTTTCCACCAACCTAAATGTTTCTTAAAGTAGCTATGTACCCAACCAGGCCAAGTGGCCACAGCCTTAGGTACCATCGCGTACCACCTTGATTCATGCAAGTTTTTCCCAAATACTGGGAAATATCAGTAGATTTATTGTATACTATAGCAAAATTGTAAAAGGAAGCATCCAGGACAATGCTGAAATTCAGAATAATATGGGATGTCACTTATGCTTGCATTAAGCAGAATTTTTTAAAATCATCTATTTTTTCTAAGGGGCCGGAGAAGGTTTCAGTTTTGGATGGAGACAAGGAACAAGGAAACCCCAAGAAGAATGGCACGCTTCTGCACTAAAATCCTCTTGAATATTAATGAAGCCATCACAAAAGAAGCTACAGCATTAATATGACTAGCATGATAAAATATGACTTCAGCTTATGACATGTTCAATCGCTCATTTAATTTTTATAGGAGTTGATTAAGATGCCTTCACTTGAATTTTATACTGTTTACTATAAAACATTACCCTTTTCTTCAAAATCTGTCAAGACAGACAAACCACACATTTGCGAAGCTGTTAAATAAATAGTATTAAATCAACAATACCCAGGGTCCCAAAATGCAAGTCATTTCCATGTATATTGATTTTATTTCCATTTGCTGCGATAAAAGTTTTGTCTCTAAGCAAAAAACCAGCTATTCTATCAAACTGTTTTGGTTTTAATTCTTGAAATAATGTAGTTCTGCAGTCACTACACAGGGCAAACTTGCCCTAAGCACTTTCAAACAGACATGCCTCAAAGAGCCGAGTGAACTTAGTTATGTACAAAATAAGGCTCGAGTGGATATCTGCCCGGGAGACAGCAAGCGAGGAATAGAGAAGCCATAGCAAGCAGCAAAGCGACATCAATGAGATATTGCTCTTGGTGCTAAAACGCACGCAGGACTATTTGCGAAACACACCAAGGCTTTGCAGAAGGCTTGCAGCCAGGCAGAGCGGGACTGCACGGCACTTCGTTGCGTGTGGCGGCTTCGTGGCAGGAGCGCCAGCACGGACCGCAACAACCGCGCCTCCTCCCAGCACTCGTGCCCCGGGCTGGGGCCCCAGGAGGGCTCTGCCCAGCACTGCCCCCAGCAGCTCCACATGGAGCAAGCCCCCAGCCCTCCCCAGCCGCTGGCCCTGGTCCGCGCAGCGCTACCCCCGTTGCAGGCGTGACCCCACGAGAGCACGCATTGCCACCCGGCAAACACTTCGTTCCTTCACCAGCAAAGGCAGGGGGTGAGCTGGCTTCTCAGCAAGCAGCTGTGGGCCAGGGGGCAGCAAAGCCAGAGGACCTGGGCCTTCATCTAAACAAGTCACATCTTACCTTAGCAGGCGTTTTGCCCAGTTTCACGGCAGAGACACTCATGCTGGTTGCTTTGACTCTATGGATCAAATTCGCCCAGTCTCCCACTGATCCTCTCCACAACAGTGTGTCTCAGTTTCTTTACATTTCCATTCACTATTCCTGAAGATTTTGTCCTAATTTTTTTCATAACTAGATTTTCTTAAGTGCTCAGAGGTGTTGCAGTTCTCTAGGGGCCTTCATTAATACAACTGTTATAGTTCTGGCTTCAATCTGATGCTTGGTCTTCAATAAGGATGAGGTAAATTTTAGGCTAAACAAGCTAAAAATATTCCACTTCTGACTTTGCACTGCTGAGTGACTACAGACCATTTAATTTCCCAATACCTGAAAGCACTGCCTTGAGAATGAGGGAGAAACGAAGGCATTCATGGAAAATACAAGAAGATGAAAAGCTCACACTTGTGTCACACTTTGCGCAGCTGTTAAGAAAGCCCCGAGATTAACATGTCTTCGTCCTTGCAAACCAAAAGCAAAGACAACAGGTTTTTCCTTTGAAGTCATATAAGGAGTCACTTCATCCATATACGTCCTGAATTTGTATTTGCCCATTACCACAATTCAAGAGTTATTTGTCAGCTAGTAATTCCAATTGGGTGATCTTAGTTGAAAACTCTTTAAAAGGGCCCTTTGTGAAAATGTCTGAATTCACTGTTCTCCTTTTGACAGCAGAATAAAGGACTACACCCTTTTCCAATCTATAATAATCATTTTTGGTTCAGCTACACCGAGCTGAACTTCAATTGCCATAGAGCATAACCCAGACCACAGAATCTATATTCGATATTTTCCAGAAGTTCTGCATAATTAGCCCCATCCATTTTCTTTTTCCAAGTTTTACAAGCTGATAGTTTATACTTACTTCACTGTGAGAAGAACAAAAATCAGAGGAGGTTACACAGCTGCTGCTTCAGAGCACCGTCGGATGCTCTAGTATTTACCCAGCACAAAACACATGCAATAAGGCCACCAGCCAGGTCCCAGCCCCACCAGTGCACGGGCTGCCTGAAGTGCTCTTGCAGTTCAAGCATTACACTCTAGAGTTTTAGACCCATCCAGAAGTTTCCTTAGCACAAACCTGATGAACGCAAGGGAGGGAGAAGGGATGCTGTAGCTATGACCTTAGGAGCCTCCTTGTCCTCAACAGCAGCCTCAGCTTCACTAGGCTTCTCCTTGAAGGAAAAATAAAACCATTTCTTCAGAAAAGGCCACAGTTTTATCTGCTTTGGCAGATGTGCGGCTTCTCCTCCCTGTTACTGAAGTAAGAAAGGAATCAAGGGGACTCACAGAGCTGAGGTGCTACTGGGGGATCAGGCTAAGATGTGGCCTCAGTGATCCAGGTCAGCCTCTGAAGACAGCTGAGCTCCTTTGCCGTGGAAGGTTTGGAAGGGGATACTCTATTTAGATGTGAATTGCCATCGGAAAAGCTAAACAAATTGGTTCTTCTGCATAGCCTATAGGAAACAATTTCCAACAGTGTTCAAACAGCACCCAGATGTGATACTGCTACTCCCGATTCAGCCTCTATCTCCTATAACTGCTGAAACAAACTGCAGTACCGCTACTGATAAAAACAGAGCTTTTCAGGGGAAAAAAATGCCCAAGGAGTAGATGGGCGATAACAAAACACTACTGTGCTTCTAAGTAACTGGAGTATGTCCTGTACACTGATAAAAGCCAGAATTTTTCAGATTGCCTGACTTAACAGGTTGATCATTTATCTGTCCAAGACAAAAATAAATCAATTAGTGGATGAACAGACTGAAAATGAAAACTTCTTTGCCAGAACGTCCAGAAGCAGAGCACTGAATCCTTGGCTGATTCAGCATAGCCTGACCAACAATCACAGACATTTCTCTGCATGTAAAATGCCTCATTCAAGGATTACCTTCAGTTTTGTAAAATAATGTTGTTGTTGTTCTCACTTCGGTCTTTTAATCACTGCTGAAACTGAGCAGACCTTGCACTTTATATTATCTACATCAGCATCTGCTCCTAGTCTCAGCAACAAGAGAGCGATGCCTTCTAGCTTCCAGGAGGTATCAGGACGTCACCTGGCTTTATTTGCTCCTTGCATGGCTCTAGGTTTTGATGCTGTTAATTACAGCAGCATACAGTAAAATTGTGGGGCTTCTCCTTTTATTCCATAACTATGGTTAGTATTGGTGATAGAGTTCAGACAAATCTGCCTAGCCCTTCCTCTTCCCCCCAGAAGAAAGCTCTACATAAAGAGATCACAGCAGCGGGAATCTCTCAGTTGACTTCACTGAGCCTTAGCAGAAAGAAGTTCTGAGTAACAGCAGAGTGGATTTACGTTGCTGGAAGGTTCAATGTGTGTTTCCAAGCAAACACTGAACAAAATTCCCCATCATCTAAAATGCATTTCTTTCAAAGGATAACAATCAATAGCAATGTCTTGCTGAAAGCCAGCCTGTTCAAATTAATGTTGTTTGAACTTCAGTCTTGCATATCTGTGGGATAAGTGTTAGATCAGCACCCTGCATTTAGCACTTATGCTGCTAATATTAAAATAACCCATCATAGGGAGAAGGGGAAAGAATCATTCTTCAGAAATTTTCCTTTAGATTGCTTCCAATGGCTCAGATTTTTCATTAGGTACAAGCGCGTTAAATACATACCAGTTTGCTCGATTTTTTGTTTCGTGATTTAATCAGGCTTGAAGATAAGATGAAGTGCAAGCCCTTAAATACAGCTGAAGGAAGATAAGACTTTCATTCCTGAGCTTAAAGCACCATTGCTGAGCAATTACACAGCAAGCACAGCTCCCTTGCCCACTGCAGCCTGTGTAGACCTTGTACCAGTTATCCTGGCAGGGAACAGAGGAGCCATAAAGCACAGAGTCTCCATGTCCATGGGAAAACAAGTTCCCCAGCAGAAATTGCTGCTCAAGTAGCAGACGGGGATCTCAAGTATCTTGCACATTGTGCTACACCACTGTCGCCCGATGGTGACATTTTATACTCAAAATTTTAGCAGTTTAATGCTAGCATAACATATTTGAAGCACATTTTACAAGAGGCAAGCAAGTGTAATTCAATGCAGTAAAAAGCATCAAAGCTGTGAAAGAGGAATGAAAGCACAAATACTGAAAGGGTAAACTGAGAAGCAGCTACTGAGGCCAAGGAGCATGTAAGCAGCAGGTGAAGCGAGCTGCACCATGCCCATAACCAACTACAGGTGCTGCTCAAAGCTTTTGCTTGTTGGGAAACCCATGTTCATAAAGTCAGATTCAATCATAGGGTCTTTATCTGTATTCTAAGCACAAACAAGTTACTAAGAAAAGTATTTATTCTGGCATTTTTTTATCTCCAAGAGCAAAGCTTGTTTAAAAAAAGCTTTGTCTGGGAAAGAAGTAAAATATCTGCCTTCAGATTTCTACTTTAAACAGAACAAAGTGTGCTGGTTAAGGAGGACGCACGTATTTACTGACTACACTGGAAGTTTTGCCACATCTGTTACCAGTTTTTAAATAACACTTTGTAAGAGCATCCTGGGTCAAGTAGGTCACATAAATGATAACCCACATACTGCTGCCTTCCAAAGCCTTCTCAAGCTCTATTTAATAGATCCCAATCTAATTACATGAAAGCAGCCTCTAATGCAGCTCAGAATGCCATTTACTTGGGTCAGCAAGGGCTGCTCTCAAGCACTGCCCCAGCAAGCACCAGCCACAGGAGGGGGAAGCCAGGCAGAGCCTTTCAGTATTATCTTCTTATTTACAAAGTACATATCAGGCTGATGCATCATGTTCCCTGGCAGCTGCCAATCTCACAATGAGGTAAAAGACTGTAATTTCAGTACAGGGCTTACTAGGCAAGTTCTCTTTAAATAAGTTAAAGTTCCGTGGTGTTTTAGACACTTGTATACTGCTGTGATACATGAATGCTGCCAAACACAAAAAAGAAGGTTTTGTAGAAACAAAGCTTGCCTTGTTAAAAACCCGCTCCCTAGAGAGATTTCCATATCTCCACATACATCATCACATTAGGCTCAGACAGTTTGGAAACCATCAGCTGAGAAAAAGAAAGGAACAGTAACCCAGACTCCAGTTATCAGAAGCAAAAGTGACTTTGATACTTATGGCATCCAGCAAGACTCCCAGTGACAAGGACAGACTCAAGGGAAAAAGCTCTTGCCGGGCTTCTCCATCTCCTGGCTGGGCATCCACGTGCACGTGCCATCTCACCGCCCTCTCTCACCCAGCTGCTCAGAGCCCCCCTATGCTGAGCATCACTGAGCACCACCGAGAGAGCAACCAGACTTCAGCTCCGATTCAAGACTTAATCCAAAATGACTAAGACTGCTTTACTGTCCAGCTCATCCCACCGTATTACATCAAACCCAGCCCTGACACGATAGCCCTGACCTAAGCGTACCCTCACTTATTTCTAGGCTGCACCCAAACCACAGTGCCCTATTAAAGCCCACTTCTGTGCAACCAAGTCTCCTTATAGCCTAACCCCATCCCTGCCCTCCCTCCTTAAATTCTGCTCCAAATACAATTCAGCTGGAGCAAGACATTTAGCCAGAGGATTTTTCAGGGCTTGAATAGAATACTGGGAAAATACTCAGATTTATGGAGTATGATTGACAGCATACGAGCAGCACAGATGAAGGGTATATCAAGAAATTTTTAACTTCTTAACTTGATAGGACAAGGGGTAATGGCTTTAAGCTGAAGAAGAGGAGATTTAGATTAGATATCAGGAAGAAATTCTTCCCCGTGAGGGCGGCGAGGCGCTGGCACAGGCTGCCCAGAGCAGCTGTGGGTGCCCCATCCCTGGCAGTGCCCAAGGCCAGGCTGGATGGGGCTGGGAGCAGCCTGGGCTGGTGGGAGGTGTCCCTGCCCGTGGCAGGGGGTTGGGACGAGATCACCTTTAAGGGTCCCTTCCAACCGAATTCTACAAAGTTTCATTTTATTTTTTGAAGATTTTTGCAGAAATAGCAAAGGTAAGGGCTTTACGAGGCAGCATGCACCCCGTACACGGTTTAACAGCGGTGTGGAGAGCAGCAGCTCCTCAGGAAGACTTCACGCAGGTGACTGCCCTGTACCTGGGCTCCTCACTAAACCTTTCAACAACAGGCCTTCCTAGTGTCCGGCAACGGACTCTCTTTCAGGATGGAAAGAGATGAACAAGCAAGTTCAGGTGCACACTAGCAGGGCATCAGGTGCAGCGGCGAGCAGTCTGCGCGGCAGCTCCTGTTAAGGCCCCCGACACCTACACCATACAGAGTCTGGAGGTTTAAGCTGGGCTAAACTCAGTCTGCCATCCAAAGGAGCAGCCTTTGGTTCAGGCTCGCATGGCGAGAACCTGATGCGAAACAGGAGCCGAGGTCCCAGGGCAGACCCAGTTGGAAAGAAACCATGCCAAGGGCACTGAAACTGCGCTGCCGCCTGCAGCAACGCCCAGCAAGCGGCAACGGCAGCGGGATTTGCCTCAGAACTACACTGCCATAAGGAAAAGCAATCATCTAAATAAAGCAAATAGTCCAAGCAGATCACAGCTTGGATTTGTGAAGGTATCTAGACACCCGCATTTCTACTGAAATCCACAGGAACTTAGGTCTGATCCCCAGGTGTTCCAACTAGGTGAGGAAAAACAAAAGCTGGATACAAAGATGGAGAGGATCGGTTGAAAAATATTAATGTTTAACTCTCTATTACACCAAACCTGTAGAGGAATTACTTTGTTTCAAAACACTGATTCTGCATATCATTCACACATCTGGCCCATGAGGAGGAAACCCTGTGGGCTACACCACACAAGGGAAACTGTATATAATATAAACTACAAAGCTTTTATTTACCTTTATACCTCCATGTCTGCAGAATGCAATTCAATTATTAATGGAATAACAAAACTAGGCAATTTCATACTGTAGCCAAAGAGGTGTTTAATGCTTCTGCTTTTGTAAGTAACAATTTACAAAATACAAAGTTAAAAATATTAGATCATATGATTTTTACCTGAATTAAAAACAGACCATATGCCTATTTTACTATATACACGTAAATAAAGTATCACTCAGGTTATTTTGTGTACAAACCATAGTATTAGGAAATATAAAGAGTATATAACTTTTATCAATAAAACAAATTTTCATAGTTATACAAGGTGAAGAAAAGTCTTACAAAAATAATTTTGTGGTTCTACTGCAGATTTGACACAAATCTGCTTTAAAGAAATATTCACCTGTCCCAGCCTGTACAGCATTCACCTGTACCTATCACAGCAGCTTTATGATTCTGACAAATCCTGAAACAAATGACAAAGGCAGTATACCTATTTTTAAAAAATACCACTATTCTAAGCCTTCAATGTATTAAGCTATTAAACTACAATTTGTTTTCATGCTGGCTTGTTTATAAATGCATCCCTTGCCCCATTAGAAAGCATGGGGTAAGGAATCACATCCCAGCTGAACGACTGACTTTAAAGTTTATCCAGAAGTATATGCATTCTCATTTGTGAACACATCAGGGGTAACAATGATGTTTCTAAACACCTAACCATGCTTCTAGCCACCTGGAGAGGTCAGGTAAGACTTCAGAATGAGTAAGACCAGCAGGTGCTTTGCAGGGACCAAGGGCAGCATGCGCAGCGATGCTGCTGGTGATGCTTTGCCCTGTGAAGCCGTGAGGGCTCGGATGTGATCTCTGACTCACAAAGCAAGCAACGCCAGGTATTTCACTTTTGGATACTTTACACAGAATAGAACTGAAATGTACATCTATCCAGAACACTGTATTTATCAGCAGTTGCATTCCCAGAAATGTAAGTAAAAATCTGGTCAAGTTTTTGTTAGGATTTATGGCCTTCTGCAACAAGGAAGAACGTAGAACACTAATAAAAAGGTACAGCACAGTTACCCTTCCGCTTCGAACAGCAATTCCCAAAGGTTTCTTCATTATTTATTTTTATATATTGTAAACCAACTCAAGAAAAACAGGAAGACGGGAGCTGCTATTTTTGACAAATACTAGGGAGAGTATCTTTATGTTGTGCAAATTAAATATGAGTATACACACACACTTGAATTCTCGTCTTACAGGAACTATATCTTAAATATTGAAGATACCAATGTTTAATAAAAAGAGCATTTTCAAGTTTAACATTCTCCTGATAGCCAATACATTTTTTTGTATCAACAAACAATAGCAAAGAAAAAAATACTGTTGGAAACTACTGACATTTTCATAATTTCTGTGATACTTGACAATCAAGGCTTAGCCATGAGGCAAGAACAGATGCTCACAACAAAATCTGGTATCAAATACTGGCTTTGTATTTGTAAAAAAATCTTTCCATTCAATACGTGTCCTGTTTCTTGGACTCTTCCCATGTGTCTGCCTGCTACAGTCGCCAGAACACGCAGGATACTGAACTAGGTGTTCCCATTCCACCCAGCCTGGTCCTTTTGCAGTTAAATAACCAGGAAAGATTATCCTGGACACTGAAATGTTAGGGATGAAAAAATTAAAACACTTACCAACTCTGAAGGAATAGAAAGATATGTATGGGTTTTCATAGAAATCTTCACTAAGGAAGAAAGGCACCACATTTCTGTATCAAAACCTTTTTTTAACACTCTTTCATTACAAGTTGTGTTATGATGCAGCACAGATGGTAACTGCCAAGTGGTTTCCAGCCTTTTCTATTTTTTCTATTTCTTTCATTCCTTTTCCATTCTAATATATTTTGTTGACAACAGTGTAACTACATGAAAGTGGTAATTGTGATAGGCTGAAAATGAGGGGAGTTAACTTTCCACTAGCTAATCTATTTCTACACCCCTTTCTAGAGTTCATTCTCCAAAGAGGTGAAATCGGTAGGGGAACAGAAGGGTTGTAAAAATTTAAATATTATTATAGAATTGATCTGACACATATGCCATATTGTGTTCCCAGAGAATGCAAAAGGCTATAGTTAAAAACAAACAAAATGAACCCTACTTGTGACCATTTTACTCTAGTTTCTATAGCATAGCATTTAGATGTTCAGAATGCACATGTGAATAACATAACTACTCATCAGATAGACTTGATGTAAACTCCAGCATTACACTTTTAACAGTGTAAAGAGTGTAGAACAGACCCATGTTGACACTGCAGGTAACAGAGTGAAAAATAGGATAAAGTTCTCCTGTTTTGTTCAGCTGTATAGATGCAGTAATCTCCAAGGACAGTCTTCAGAGTCAGGGTGGACAGTGTAATAAAATACCTGCACAGTGTACAGTAACAATGGGAAGACTGATACGAAAAAATTACATTAAAATCGAACACTAGTATGACTTCATCAGCCTCTGTTATGCAGCTGCAAACTATGACCAGTCCTGTGATTTATGTACGATAAGATTTTACAAAACCCAAGTAATAGTTACTCTAAAGGGAGAAGAATTAAAAAGAACATAGCACAAAACCTATGAGGACCACAAGAAAAACCAGTTGGTTCTGGTTTTTACCGTATTCCATACTGGATTAAAATACAGTTAAGTTTAAAGCAAACAGAAGAAACAGATACACAGGCATCTGTGAATTCTTAACATGATAAAATTTGAGTTATTTAAATTAAAAGCACCCTTTTGGTCTGACAATCCATAGACATAAGCCAGTGTTTCAAATATGATGGCATACTTCTTTGCTCTAATATATTCTAGTAGAAAACGCTTCCATCACAGAGTCCAAGTCTACTTTTGATATTCTCCTTTTTGGATACCCTAAATTTTGACCACACACTGTTCAACTAATCATTACTTGTCATACATTTTACTTGACGAAGCACAACAGGTTTTGAATTATTTTGCAGTAATTAAATTTTCAGATACCTTTTAGCCTTTTACCTTCAAGCAGCTATTTTACCTTCTACAGCACCGGAACTGACACTTACCCTTTTTTTTTTTTTTTTTTTTTTCTTGGACTGCTATTAATACCAGAATTTTTAAGAAACAAGGGCTGGACAATGTTGTAAAAATGAATTGCACACAAAATATGATGTAGTTATCTTGGTAACAAATATGCAGTTTCAGTTTTGTATTATTATTTTGCACTAGTTATCAGTATACAGGAATTTGCTCATCATACTGTCATTTCAAGTGAGGATATGTTCCTTTCTAGCTTGGATAGATACTATTGCTTCCATCAACCTGTACTGGGAGTGGGAGGATTCAAAATGAGTTTCAGATCCTCAAGGTAACAGGGACAATACAATTTTTAAAACTGCTGTGTTTCTTGGAGATTTGACCCTTTAACGGATTGTACTGTTGTGATTGAAGAAAATTTTGAAGGGTCTGAAAAATTTTGCTTTGAAAATACTTATTTTTGATGTAACTAAAATTTATATTGGCTTGGAGGAAACGTATTCTTTCCTAACCAAACAGTCTGTATGCCAGTTTAGTGCAGGTCTGCTTTACAGGCTTTTCTCATCTATTACTTAATTGAATTCAGTATTTATATGATATTCATATATTTAGGAAGAATATCTCCTTAACAGCAGTCAACATGGTGCTAGCTACAACTCCACACACAATATGGGAAGCATTGTAGGACCCTGAAACACCTTTCTCTGAGGATTATACAACCTGATAAACCCCACTGGGAAACTAACCTTTAAAAGACATCCCTGGCAGTGCCCAAGGCCAGACTGGATGGGGCTTGGAGCAACCTGGGCTGGTGGAAGGTGTCCCTGCCCGTGGCAGGGGGTTGGAACGAGATGGTCCTTCAGGTTCCTTCCAACCCAAACCATTCTATGTTTCTATGATATATAGGGCTGAGCTAAAACTGTACCCATGTAAATGCAAGGACCATTTTCCAAGAGTATCAGAGAAAGTGCCCAAGTGAGACAGGAAAAATCACTTCTATCAACATGACCTTTGGCCCAGTCCCAGGTGAAGGCTGGGCCAAAGGCCAGATCAACTTAACTAGTGTAAAACATTAAATCAACATTATTTTTTTAAAACATATACTGAGCTACCTTAAAAGCAGAAGCTTTTTTTCAAGTGTAAAAACAATGACATTCATAATTGTGCACTGAAAGAATGACACATACAGTGAACTGCTATATGCTGAATACCATACACCAATCCATGCCGTAAGTGAATGTACAGACATCCAGCTGTACAGGGTTCACAGGTGCACCTTTAGAATTTAAACAGAAAAGCAGTGCTGCTGATCTGCTGTCTCTCCGTTTCTAGAAGCCCAGGATATGATTGAAGTGTCCCTGAAATGACAAAATTCCATGTCACTAAAAATTATCTCATCAAAAACTGAAACTGGTTGGCAACTTCTAAACTCAAGTCTGTATTTGTTTTTATCACACTGTACTTGTTTAAAAAATGCATTCACAGTAACACTTTTAGAACAAAAAGAGCATTACCTCTTGTTACCATGTAACGCAGAAATATCTCAAGAATGTTTTCTTCCCACCCCAAAATTCTGCCTAGTTTCCTCCTAGTTAACACCACTTCTTCCTCTTCTTCTAATGCCTTGCCTAAATAATCAATAACACATTAGTCCAAAGAAAGCTTACCAAAAAAGTAATTAAAGTAGTACTCTTTTCTCAAATTGTGGTTTAATACACATCTATTATTCCTTCTGAAACATGTGGTAGTCATTAAATGTTGAAAAAGAGGTTTAAAAGTTGAGAGAAAACCTCATAGTGATACTGCCTTTAAATACATGTTGAAGTTCGTGGCACTTACAGTAGTGACACAGAATTAAATGTGTTCAGGAAAGCTGATGTTAGTCAAGTTCCTGACACGGTTAATTAGCTCCACAGGTATTAGTATTTCTTGATGCAAAATACAATCCTGATAAGACTACCCACAACAATGAAATATTGTCTCAGCCCAATATGCTTTGTGTTTGACTTGTTCCAGTTTGGATGTTTTAATTTATTTGCATTTCCCTGTCATCAGTAGAATAAAGCTTCTAATAGGATTTTAACACTATGATTGATTATGGAAAAGATTACACCATTCTTTCTCTTGCTCTATATGTAGGCTCCTCTGTTCTGTTCATTTCAGCTGTTCTGAAGGCCTTCCACGATGCATGTTAATCACTGTGACAGTCTCTTGATTTTCCTGAAGCAAAATTTTAGCTGTGAAGAAAGTTATCTGAGCTCTTACCGGCTTACTAGACATTATATTTTAGTATAAGCTTTTTATTATTTTCAGAATGAAGATAATTTACTAATAGAATCCCTGTCAAATTTATTGAAGTATAACTGTATTATCTGTTATGTTACTTGCCACAAATAACTGATTAGCTGAAGAGAACACAATGAACAAATCTATACCATAAATTCATCACTTGCAGGTAGAGCGGTTACAGATGAATCGTGCTGTGAATGCAAGGACACTCACACAAGGCAGCTTCCATCAGGGTGGTTATGTTAGCTCAACACGACATGCATTCAGCTATACGGGAACACAATTCTGGCTGCTCTAGTCCTGCCTTTGTGTGGCATTACGTCAAAACTAGCAAACTCTCCCAACAGGAACTGAGAGCAAGAGAGTCCCTCCTCTCCACAAGAGTAAGCTATCAGTGCAAAAGCAGTAATGTTTTTCTTTTATCCAGATTGTTCCAGCCCCATGACTCAAATAATAGAGAACTGAATATATACATTAACGTCATTATTCCATTACCAAACATTGTATGTTACTTAAACTCTATATTTGGCATTTTGCAACACATATGGGTAAACTTTTTTTCCCTCACTACAGGTTACATCATGGAAATCAGAATCATATTTAAAATCAGTCATATTTAAAATCACCCTGCTTTGAGCAAAGTGTTTTTCATTTCAGCTTGACAATAGAAGGCTAACTTAGCAAGAAGTCTAGCAAGCAGCTGTACGAGGGCTCTGGATTTTGATAACACTACCTTGAGTTTCTATATTTAAAGCACAGGACTATCAAGTAGAAAAATTCTTTAGTTTTGAGATTCCAGTTCGCACCGAGTAAAGTTAGCAAGCTGTTTTCCTTGTTTCTTACAGCTGTGGTTGAAAAGCATTTAGAAGCGAATAGAATAGGTCATCTATTATAACTAACCTAGATGTTTGTTGAGGTGAATGCTACCCCCCCAGGTTATCTGGCTGTTATCTCAAGTTCATTACTACGCCATAAGAAAAAAAAGGTCATGCTAATCTGACTTAAAATAGAATTGGTGTTATTTGGAATGACGATATTTGTACTCAGCCATAATTTTCCAAAATTAAGTGGTCACTGAATAGAAGAATTTTACAAACTCTAATGTTGTCACTGTAATTCTGGAATACAACAAAACTACACTTCCTAATGTGCCAGTTTGGGTTTTAATCCCAAGATGTTCTGTTCTGTTCTGTTTTGAGTTTTAATCCCCGAGATGTTCTCCATGCCCTCAAAGACGGCAGCACACCTGGGAAATTCAAACTTGGTAATCCACGTAAGTGGTCATACTTTTATATATTCCTATAGTCAGCCCTGGATCTGGTTTCTATTTTAGTTGTAAAGATGAGCAGAAATAAGTTAACACGGTAAATGTCTTTTCAGTCACAGCTCCTGATTTGTCACAGCAACCTCAGTCTTACAGCATTCAATGGAATCTTTGCCATTAATTCTACCAAATCAAAGATTTTGCTACAAACATTCAGCCTTTCCGAAGAAATGCGTGGCACTGCCCCACACCTCTCCAAAAACTCTTGGGTTTGGCTCTTCAAGGAATCCTGTGTGAGGGTTCAAAAGAATACAGAGGATGCAAATGAAAGTCAAGAGTAGCTCCCATACATTTAAGAAACTTCCCAAACTTTATTTAGACCATTTGCATGAAAAATGAAACTGCAGGAACATCATAACCTCTTTTGCTATTACCAGCCATTATCTCTTTAGGGTTTTGGCCTCCTCTCCAGGGCTAAAAAGACAGTGGTTAAGATCACGGTCATCTGTTAGTGTGAGATTTCAGAGCTACTGCTGCACTATTATGGCATACCACACAGTGTGACTACAGCCTACATAAATAAAAAAAAATACAGGTTTTAAACAGCTTTGGACACCAAGAGAAACCTATCTGAATCAGCTCAGAAGTCAGCAATGTTCAGCTGTCCAAATACTTGCACTGTTTTTCTGAAAAGTCAAATTGTCTGTGCTGAGTTCTGATTACTAGTGGTTCTTTAGCTAGCTCATTTAAAACTAGCTCTGGTATGTCTACAGTGTAATATTTTTAGGCTATGCTTACTTGTTGGAAAGGAAGTGTCCAATTAGAGGAAAAAATAGGAGATAGAATGGGATTCCTGGATATATTATTATGATCCAGTAAATCAAGGACAATATAAAAATGGGGCAGAGGAAGTTGTATGTTTGTGTTTGCTTCAGTTACTTCCTAAACTCTGCTTTTTAGAGTGAATTTGAAAAATGTGTTCGCAGTCTCTGTATTTTCCAACTGCTGCTGGAAACATATTAGTTTGTGCTCTGCTGGCATACCTCAGAAATGCTAAATCAATCTGCCTTCTTTTATTTACATGCTTTATTCCTGAGAAATGTAATTGCGGTTTTTATTAACTTTATGTTTTATGGATCTAATACTTAAGAACAAGTCTATCTTTTATGTCACAGAAAGAAAGTTAATATACTTACAGATTCTCCAGCAATACATCTTGGGCAAGGCTGGGCAGTACCTCTGCTTCCATGGTTTTCAAAAATCTAATGAACAAAACCATACACAATGCCATAAAAAAAAGAAAAAAGGCAATTATTTGCAATTTTATTATAAAATGCACTTTAAATGTGTTTTTCTAAAAAACAGATATGGTTGACAGTGTAAACATACCACTGAATTCTGCTTTGTCTTTGTAGCCCAAGGACCATAGTCAGTGGAGATTTTCTGTTTAGAATCCAGCTCCATGGCACAGTCAATGAGGCGATCATCAGCCTCATTTGGAATGGTTTCTAATGGCTTGCATGCTCGCTTCTGAAAGAATCAAAAGCAATATTTACACGTCTTTGCAAAGCACAGGCCATTGAATACGAGTTTTCAGGATTTTATTGTTTATGACTGATAAGGATCCACATTCATTTGGAAGAACCGTATGTTAGTAACGGACGACCAGACACTAGGCTAGAACACCAAGATTTTGTATTTAACACTGCATCTCATGCTGGATGAGCAGGGAAATCTACAGATCTCACTAAACATCTCTGTGCCTCAGTTTCATAAACTGGGGATAAAATGCCACTGGGAAAAGAGCATACTTCACCCTCCATTAGCGTATAATTTAGGATGGCGCTTATCAAAGGAGCGGATCAGGGGAAGTTGTGTGAAATGATTAATTAAATCAAGGAAACGGAAGGAAAACCCTGAAGCCAAGTCAGACAGCTATGAAGACATATTTTGCAATGATTTTTCTATCTTTCTCTGAATACTGTCACCTTTTTACAGCTTTCCATTGCTATATAATCAATTAATTTCACGCTCTTGAAGCTGTAACCTGAGCTGGTATCTAGTACTGAAAGACGTTTGAGTGTCCTGTGAATCAAAGGCAGCCACCCCTGGAGAAGGGGCTGGCCTAAGCAGGGACGTCTTTCTCGCAGTGCTCAGGGACTCAACACAAGATCAGAGGTCCCCAGAAATAGTTTTACTGCTCTGTGAGAACCAGGACAGCAACTGGTAAGGTTAAGATGCAAGCCTGCGAAAGACACTGGAAACCTTAAGAAGAATATCCTTGGCCTGTGACTGCTATCCCATGCAATGGGACGACTACCTGAATCCCTGGGGCTCCTTGAAATTTTAACCGCAAATTAACAGAATAATGGGAAATTTCAAAACTGACAGAGACATTTCAGGGTCTGACTCTGAATTCCAAAGAGATACACAAGCTTTTGAATCTTTTTTCTGATGCCTTTCTGAACAAACTTTGTTTAAGGAATAACAATATTCGATCTCTTTCACAAGCATATGATTTCAGAGGCAGAAGATGTGTTGCCGCAGAACTAACAGACTATTGAAGCATGGAAACTAAATTTAAAATTTGAATATGTTATGCAAAAATAAAATGGATCAATATAACAGGAACCTCAGCGGAAAACAGTTGAAACGAAATCACTGTCAAGGAATACGGGATATTTAGATGGGGAGTAAATCAAAAAGTGAAATACGTAGTGTACTAAGAAAGTGAATAATATAATAACAAAAAGTCTGAGAAGGTCCTCTAAAGATAGACCACCTTCCACTGGGAAAACATTCTCTTCTCTTTGTTGCTGAATAACTTGTCCTTTATTAAAAGGTACAGCATAGTGGTAGAGCAGCGTAACTAGCTAGATGCATGAGATGAAGGAGAAAAGGGAAAAAATTACTTACTGCCACACATCAGAAGAAATTTGGCTTATTAAAAATAAATTCAAGATATTGTGGTTTTTTGGGGGGGGGCTAAGATACTTGGCATCAGTGACAGGAATTCAGCATACAGAGTAGACAGCTGACAAACTTCTCATACCAACGGCAAGACAATTTGTGGAAGTTTCTAGCAAAGGCTGGCTTCAGGGAAGACTTCACTCTCTGGAATTCTCTCTCTTAGGAAAGAAACAATCAATACATCAATTCTGCCTGCACACAGAACAGACATAGTGCAGGATTCAAAAAGCCTGCGATTAATAAGGATCAACGAGCTGGCTATTGAAAAGACAAGCAAGGATTTCATCAAAACGACTACATTTGTTAGGGAATGATCATGCTACATCCCGCTTGGAAATGTAGTTTAAGACAAGCAACAGCAAATCACATACTGTCCTAGAACAGGGAGAAAACAGGTCTCCTGGGAAGAGAAGATATTCCGTAACTTTCTTTTCCAGCTCGACAGTCCTGGAAAAACACATGCATTTTCACTGATGCTGAAAGGATAAAGGCCTCACAGATGCTGCTCTTCCTAAACAGTGAAACTAAACTGGTGCAAAAAGTAGTTACATCAAAATAACCAACCTAAATGCAACAGAAAATTTTTTTAAGGAAGACTACCACCTGCTTTTTTTTTTTTTAATTTAGCTTTAAGATTTGAAAGACCTCAAATAAATGTAATATGTTAATCACAACTAATTTCTGTTTTGTTTCCCGCATTTTTAAAAGACAGGCTAGCTTCTGTTTGTGTTTCATAAACGGCTATTCCACATATATAAAACAGGTCTCCATACAGCCCAGCTTTATTCAGCTGAGCTCCACTGGATACTTTTATGGAAAGGACAATGACGACCATGTGTAGATGCTCCCCGATATCAGGGCCAGCTCCCTGCTGAAAGAAGTGTGGGTGGCTCAGTATGGGAAAGCAGAAGAAACGCAAGGTCCATGCAGGTCCTTGTTGCGGGAAACACTGTTTACAGTCCAGTCTGAACCAGAACACACCATGGGAATAGCTGTAGCCTTGAAAATCTGTTATTCTTTACTGGCCTTTAAATCCAAATGCTTTAAAATCAGTACAACATCAATGAGCTCCACCCTAAAGCAAGTTTCTGAAATACATCCAAATGGCGACATCCAGGTACAAAAGGCAAAAGGAAATTATATGTGCATATATATAACATACAGTAGGAGCTAAGGGAGAGCAGGAAAAACTGTAGGGAATCCTCCCCAGTTACAACCACCACTAGCACAGGACACTGTGTGATAGCAGCATCAAAAAAGTGGATGATTAAGACTTCAAAATAGCTGTCTCCCCAAACCCAGGGATCAGACTGGCCCTGCTTGCTTCATTAAGTAGCGCTGAGTTCTGAGCATCCTTCCCTGAGCAGATGATTCAGCAACATCTCGGCAGAAGCTGGCTACAGCGCTCGTGTTGACTTCAAGCCCCAGTACTGGCAGTGACTTAAACCCAAACGGGCCAGAACCCCAAGGAGAAGAGCAACAAATGTTCTGATATTAGCCTTAAAATGTGCAAAACTCCATACAGTGTGACAGCTGTACAAGTTACAAGGTAAAGCACCTTGTCTGCCTTGCCGCTTGGGCTCCTGCTGTTAGCTAAAATCAAAACCAGTTGTCAATTATTTAGCCAAGAAATCCCTGTACCACAGCAAGCAGGTACTAGAAGGCGAGGAGCACAATGTGGTAAGTATGCATCACTTCAACAGCCAGAAAGGTTAAGCGCAGGTGTTTCACCTCGTGTCTGTGATAGAGCGCATGACTGCAGCAGCTCAACTGTTCACTCAAATGCATTAAACTGTGGTGACTCAGTTGTAATCTGGACCGTATCAACTGATGCTATAGAAAAAAACCCTATCTCTGATGTCACCTAGGCTGCTCTGCCTAGAAAACGTTCTGAACCGTAGTAAGAGAAGGTCTCTCTTCAAAACTACTGCGCAGAGCTTGACTCACATATGCCGCTGTCTACAGAGGTGGTGACAGCAATTCTGAGTTGCTCTCCATCATAGAAGTTTCAGAAGAATTTTATCTGGTCTCTCAGACAACTGGCTCATTAATGCCTTTGTTAGTAGACAAAGTGCAATTCATAAACCAGAAGAAAGCTATTATTTGCCTGTCTAACCTCAAAACCAAGAGAAATTCCTCCTTTCCTATGTAATTTTGTCAGTCACAGTCAGAAAGTTCACCGAACAGATGTTCCTGCTCTTCTCTGCGAACAGTGTTTCTCTGATAAATGAGGTTCGCCCCTAACTATGCAAGTTTTTGCTCATGCCACACATGAATAAGGATAATCAAGTAACAGTGGGGGAGAGTGTGAACCCCAGGGTAAGTTTTTCTTGGAAATCTTATTAACTTTTGCAAAGTTAACAGCTTGGCACTTATTAGGATGAAAGATGCTTACAAGGTGGTGGATGAGAGACACCTTGTTGGCACGAATCTGACCGGAGAAGCGCACACACACAAGCTTAGCTGAAATGGAAAACTATTCCAGGAACCCAACTTATGAATGCTGAACACACTGTTCTTGTGAGGTACATCCTGGAGCCAGGACAGCAGAAAAAAGGTAGGATTAATGATGCCACCTGGGACAGAGGGTATCAGCCAAAAACGTAGAAAAAACAAGTCAAGTGGGGGAAAAAA
>JAVJGI010000065.1:52996200-53011766 GCA_035590275.1 Ibycter americanus
CACATCAGAGCCAAACCACAGCACTGCACCAGCTACTGAGAAGAAAATTAACTCTATCCCAGCTGAAACCAGGACAGGCTGCTGCAACACCCCCACGCAGCAGGGATGGGAGCCAAAGCAGTAACGCTTCCGCCAGCCACTGCCCACGAACCAATGTCCTCAAACGATGGTGCCAGAAGAGATCAATCAGTGGACTAGTCCATCCTCACAATGTTTTTTCCACTGATTTGGTCCATATCCAAAACACGTGGGTTTGGGTCATTGATTTTCTGCCCAACACTACACTTGGCACCTGGCAGGATGCTAGCACAGCTCTCCAATCACAACAGATTTTAAGAGTACGCATTTTTATCCAAAAAATAATGCATTTGTACATTCCTTAATTTTTCATGATGCTGCATCTTGGTTTTACACTACAGGATGAGTTACACCTTTTCTCCTTTTGGAAGAGCAGAGGCTTCTACACTACACTTTGCAACACTAAAATGAAGATTGTCTCAGAATCAAAAGGTACTTTAAGTCCTTAAATTGAGACCACTACCTTTTAAAAAATAAGTATTTTTTAAAAAAAAAAACCACATATAAGAACAAAATCTGCTTCGGCGTAGTTTATACATCATATACAGAGATACTTCTTGTGTGTTCAGTATTTCTGAGAATAACAGAGAGTGGTCAACAGAGATATTTTCTTCTAAACCAAAACAAACTAAAGAAGCCTTGAAAGGACCTGATCCACCACTCTTTGAAGTCAAAAGAAAACTCTCACTGACTTCAGTGAAGCTGGATCAAGCTCAAAGCGTGCATATTTCTGTTTTCATGAGTCGTGTAAACTCCATCTGTTTTCCAGTCCCTGTGGGGAAATGCCATCTTTCTGTTTGCATTATTCAGTTTGCTCTCTCTGTTGTAGTTTGTACTCAACTCCACCAGTTTTACAAAACAATATTTTATGGTGCAGTGCTCAGCTGTCTCACAGAGGCCTCAATTCCTATGGCATGACTGGCATCTAGCACTTTTTTAATTAAAAAAAAAATACGTTACTACATCATAACTGCCTCTTCTCTCTCTTCTGTGAAGAACAGGATCCTGGTCATAGCAGACAGCACAATACAAAGCTCTTGAAATTTTTATTATTTCATGTGTGTGCTACCTCCCCAATTTATACAGGAGATTAAATGCACCCAAGATGCTCACCTATTCCATCCTGACCACAGGCTGAGCTCAGAGAGACGTCCCAGGGCACATCCCGATGGAAGCTGTTCCACACAGGACCTTCGGTGTCCAACTGGTGCCCGTGCCCGTACCTGTACCCTCCCCACCCCTAAGCCACACTGATGGAGGTCCTGGGCTGTCTGAAAGGGCAGCAGAGAGGTTTTGCGATGGGGCGCTCCTGACTACCTACCAGATACTTTGCCTACATTGACCATTTTTCACACCACCAAGGGTAGATTTCCTCCAAAAACACAGACACAGATTTCATCACCAATTTTTGCACGTCTGAAGACAGCAATACCACGGTAGGCTTGTTGGTTAATCACCTCAAGCCTAATTACATTGACTATGATGGAAGGCTATAAAGCTGACCAGAGCTAGCTGACAAGTGGTTTCTGTCTTCTGAAGGCAGCTGGCAAGGCCAAAGTCCTTAAGGGACACTACAGATGATCCAAGATGAAGCTGCAGATCCCCTACAGCTACTGCAACCACTCCACAGGTGTTAGCAAAGGGACTTTCAGGTGATAGGTTCAGCATCAATGACTTCAGCGCTCACGGTGGCTGATACTTCTGTCATCCTTTATATCCGTGAGTTTTGTAACAGATGCAAACAAGCAGAGAGGCTGATGTCAACCAAAAAGCTGAGGACATGAAATACAGCATCACAGACCTGTCTGCATCATTTGCGGCCACAAAACTTCTCTGAAAGAGATGTTTTCTGTTATGTGGTCTTCCACGTTCCTGTGAAGAGTGAAGACTTCAGAGGTTCAGCTGACTGGCACAGTGATTAATTTAGTCATATTAATGAAGACACTAGCCTATATATCATCTATGCCTACAAGTAAGTGATGACAGTAATACCCAGCTCTTTTATGGCACTTTTCATTGGCAAATGGCGAAGTGTTTCCACACCAGGGACCAGCAGCACAGCGAAGGAGAATGACAATTTTAGAGCGACAAAGGCAGTGGCTGGATGAAGCAGGACTTTGCCACACCAGGGCACTACTTTATTCTCAGGATGCACCTTTGGATGTGAAGATTTTGCATCCTGGCAGCACTCTCCTATCGGCTGTTGAGACTCTGTGGGATTAGCAAACCCTGACCCTGTAGGTGTTTGGCACTACCAGCGCCAGCCCATCCTCCCAGCAGCAGACCAAGGCATTAGCTCTGGGAAACACATAGTCCTTGACAATGACCTAGCCTTGTCTGGAAGGCAAAACTAACTCAAGGAGCTGCGGTTACACAAAGCATATTAGCCCTTGGAAACCAGTAAGATTCTTCATTATTGATGAAAAGGAATAAGAAGAGAAGGTTTCGTAGTAATCAGGTCAGTGAATGAGGCTCTAGTTCACTAATTCACTTGGGTATTGACAAGTGAAATCTTGCCTAGATTGTGATTTGAGAAGGATTGCTCTTATAATTTTGAAATACTTCTTCAAATAAAAATTAAAATAGAGAACTAACAAAATTTTTGTACCATTCTCACTTTCAATGACAGTATATAAAAATTATTTTGCTATCTAGGCAATTTTGAACATTTCAAAAAATTTCATTCAGACACTGGTCTTTCAAAGGTCAAGCAAGGATATACTAATAATAATTCTTCCTGGTGGGTAAAGAAAATGAGCCCATTTGTAGGTACCCTCAGTTCTCTTGTAAAGTCTTTTCTTTATTGTTGTTAAGATGAGAGACCACAGCACGTGCCACTTTCCAAAGAGTCTTCACATACAGAAAAATTGAATATTACTGTCCACAGCTTGAAGATATTCAAACTGAGAGAGAGAAGGAAATAAATTATCCCAGGCGTGAGTCCATCAGAAGCAGATTCCTTTGCATCTGTGTTTATGTCATGTTTACATCATCCCATCCAACAGGATTTATGTGCACAGCAATGTTTATACATTTTCATGTAAGAGAACATAATAGTGAGGCCAGTCACTGCTAAGAATGGCAATAAGTACTTGGGGAGTCACTAAAACCTACCGTATCATGTGGAGGGGTGTTGCAAATTGCCCAAACCAGCATATTTTAGCTCTTTATTCATTTTAGATTACTAAAGTATGCTGAAATAGTGTTTTTATAGTATAACGCTTGTTGTCAAGACATATTAGTATACTCTGGCTCTAATACAACAAAATATAAAGATTTTTTGTCTCAAAATACTGAAATTTTTATCACAAACTGAAAAACTGAATTTTCAAGTGAAAGAAATTATGCGCATTAGTGCAAAATAATACAGTAAATAAGATGTTAGAAGTCTCCTTCCATTAGGCCTTTTGAGACACGCTGTCAATTGGTGACCAGATGCAAAGGCTGATTTGGATGCTCATTAAAATTACTGACCAGGGCCACCACAGCAGCAGCTCATTCATCACCAGATCTCTTCCGCATCTACGCCCAGAGAAAACAAGGTTGGGTTTCCTCTGATACCTTTGGCAACGCACAGTGACCAGACACCACAGCCATGAATTAGCCCAGAGCAGACAGGCATGGCAGGTCTCCAAAGCCTGAAAAACATTAAAAAAAAAATGTTGGTGGAACTTCACTTAGGTGTGTGAAAACTCTAGCCTAAAACCACACACAAAAAAAACCCAAACAAACCCTTGCAAGCAATTGTCTGCATCAGTTGTGGCTGGCAAAGATTGATGACAATGATAACTATGATGAATTGACGCTGTAATTACGAATATATGAAGTTTTATGAGGAGACAATAGAGGCATCCTTATCTATACACAGCTGAAAAAGCACTACCATATTCCTTCAAATTGTCTGCAGCTTCAGAAATGAGTCATTAATGCAGCTCTGCCTTTTGATAATGCTTTGCCCAATGCAAGTGTTTTTGCACCTGAAGACCAGCTAGAATTCCATACCGGAATTAGATTTAAAGAGCCAAATGTTATTGAAAAGCATTTAAATCCTTTCTCTTGTTTGGTAGAAGCTATTCTGCAGGGGGGGGAAACATTTTTATTTTGCAAAACTTTAAAACAACATTCTGCAAGACCTGTGTATGCTGAGGCTGTAAAGCTGAAGAAAAATACAAGTGTGAATAGATTTGGTTTTTACTTACTAAACATGTACACAATTGAGTAAGAAATTGCAATGTTTACTGATATGGGAGCTGGAAACACAGTTTACATACAAATAAATTCTGGATACTATCAGACAATACTAATTCAGGTGTTTAATCAGCCCTAGAATTAGCAAAGCATATAAACATGAGCACCACATGTACCGGCAATGATGTGATTCCTCCCACACCCCAGATTCCACCTGGGTGGCTTTAAGAGATGTACAAAGGCACCCTAAAACAGAGTGAGTAAATAAAAGCTCCCTGACTTTTTTTTTTTTTTTTTTTTTTACACAAAGTGAAGTGGCATTTGGTCATGTGTTTTCAACCAGTTTTAATTTAGATTATTAATTGTTTTGCTCTGTGGTTCTGTTTCCCTCTCTGTTGTGCACTGTTGACCCAGAAGGGTTAAAGTGCTGCCAGGGCACTGCTTCAGGCATCTCCGGGGTTCTTTATTGTGGGTTTATTTAGTAAAATCCAGAAGTTTAGTGAAAGTCAGAATATATGTGTCCTTCACAACTTGTGGAAATTTCTTTGCTACTTTACCATTGTGTTACCACTTGAACTCTCACCAACATACAGGGAACAACTCAGCAACCAACATTTTATGGTGTTTCCTTCACATTGCTCAATCCTCCCATCTTTAAAATCAGACCCAACCTCTTCTCCCCAGTTAGAGGATCAAGCACCAGTTTAGGAACAGCAGAAATAATCCCCTGCTCTTTCTGGACTCCAGGCCACCTCTCTAAAACCAGGACAAGGACAACACAGCCCAAGACCACTATTTACTCCAAGTAGTCCACAAATAAGTATGCTGTGTCTCCAAGCAGGAAAAACAACACAAGGTAAAGGTAAGTACTCAGGCATGTGTATCAACACCTGCACACCGTACAGCCAAAGCAATGGCTCCTGTACTGTGTACGTTGATCTTTAAATGCTGTTCATTTGATTTATGGTCTATAGAAGTTACCCAGTGCTATACAAGACAAAGCCATCTATTCAACCAGCTTCTAGGTACACGGACTTCATTAAGATCTCCCAAGGGCCTTCCTTAAAAATTTGGTGAGTGTTGTGGTTTAACCCCAGCCAGCAGCTAAGCACCACGCAGCCACTCACTTCGCCGCCACCACCACCGCTGCAGTGGGATAGGGAGGAGAATCAGGGGAAAAAGGTAGAACTTGAAGGCTGAGATAAGAACAATTTGATAATTGAAGTAAAATAAAATTATGATAATAATAATAATAAAGGAGAGGGAAGGGGAGAAGAATAAAATCCAAAGGGAAGGGAAAAAACCCAAAAACCACGTGCTCACCAATGCCCAACCTGTCCCCCAGCAGGGATCGGTGGCACCCAGACAACTCCCCCAGTTTAAATACTGAGCATGTTGTTCTGTGGTATGGAATAGCCCTTTGGCTAGTTCAGGTCAGCTGTCCTGGCTGTGTTCCCTCCCAGTTTCTTGTGCCTCTCCAGTCTTTACCCTGGCAGGGCCTGAAAAACTGAAAAGTCCTTGACTTAGTATAAACATTACCTAGCAACAACTAAAAACATCACACCGAATTCAAAACACAGCTCTGCACCAGCTACTAAGAAGAAAATTAACTCTATCCCAGCCAAACCAGGACAGCAAGACACCTTGGTACCTGCCCCAAACACAAAACAAAGGTCGTGCAAGAGGGCTGGGGTGACCGGCTAGCAGCAGGCCAAGCACGGGGCTCTGCAGGCAGCAGCAGTTTCTGCGCTGTCCCCTGCCCTCCTGCCCCCCGGACCCTCCTCTGCCACCGGCCAGCGACACCCTCATCCACCCCCACCGAGTCTCCCGCTGTGCGCCCCGTGCGATGCCCTGGGCAGTGACAGCACAGGACACAGCTCCAGGCCCTCCCTTTGCCTCGCTTCCCACTCCCTCCACCGAATACTGAACAGCATCCCAGGATAACTCGCTTCCATTGCTGGTCACAACAAATTCCTGCTTGGAAACCCCCATCGCTCCGCTCTGTCCAGCTGCTCTGTGTGATGGCGAGGGACATCAGCTTCTGCAGCACCCTCTGGCAGGCGGGCACCTTTCAGCCATGGGGGTATTAAATTTAAGCCTGGAAGTCACAGGAGCCCCAGTGGGAGCCGAGAGGGGTGTGAGCGCCTGCAGCCCCCGCACAGCCCACTGCAGCCCCTGCACAGCCCACAGTGACAAATGGTGCTTCTCAGTCCCCTCCCGGGAAATGAGACTCCCATGTCACCCAACATGACACCAAATGGGCTGCTTCTCCTTTGTTCATTTTTCTTCATCCTTGTTACTGTTTATGTACTAATAATTCATTTATAATTTCAGACAACAAAATGTATTAGATAGCTGGGGGAAATCAGTAATTATGAGCTCTCCTTGTTTTCTAGTTAGCCTTAAGCTTCTAAATTTGTCGACATACATAAGACTTAATTCCAACTCTAGCAAATCGTTTCAGTACACTGTTTCATACCTGATTCACAGCCACAGCTCTCACCACCATCGATCAACAGCAGGGACAAGTAAATACCTGTAAGCAAGACTCTCCCCGTATCCCTCTGGCCACATGCACAGAGGCAAATAAAAGCCGCGTTCCCAGGGAAGGTTTCACACACATGCGCTGGCAGGCAGGGCAGAGCAGCATGCAGGGGCGCAATACTGACAGTCTCGGAGAAGCAGTATAAATTCCAGTTTTTCAACCAGCAGGATGCCAGCAACGCTTGGATCCAGCACGGATTGTCAAAGTTAAGACAGAGATGTGGGTTCTTCTGTTTATCAAAGGGACTGATGTATTTCTGCACAATAAAGCAGCTCCTGGAAAGTACTATTGTTTGTCTTTGTTACCATTTATCAGAAGAGAACAGTTTAACATTTTGGTAGAAGGCACAAGTGAATATCTCTTCAGTGATGAAGGAAAATAAGCTTAGTGCTAAAGCAAATAGAAAATATTGATCTATCTTCAGGTATTGCAGCTGAAGATCTTTTGTTAAATGTATCTTTCCCTACCCCTACTGATCAGCATCCTTTGTCTTTTACCACCTAACTCCCTGCAGCAGAAAGTTTAACCTTGAATACCAAGAAGGGGGGGAAAAAACCCAACCAAACACCAACAGACAAAAACCATACAGGCACATCAACAAAATTGGCCCTATGAAGTATTCAGGTCCCACAAACATGCAGCTGGGGTGAG
The DNA here is from genome assembly GCA_035590275.1 of Ibycter americanus. Lineage (NCBI taxonomy): Eukaryota > Metazoa > Chordata > Aves > Falconiformes > Falconidae > Ibycter > Ibycter americanus. The sequence goes on from JAVJGI010000065.1 coordinate 53,003,663, forward strand.
TACCCTCTCCCCCTTGGGTGGAGGGACCCCCAGTCCTGCAGCGCAGGGGGTCTCTGGGCAGCACAGGCACCCTGGTATGGTGGGAGCTGCGGGGTCCCCTCCCGCCAGCGGGTGCTGAGTTTCAAGCAAGAGATCAGAATCTTTGCCCCTGGTTGCACAAAGCCTGAGATCACGTGAATCCTGCTAGTATTATCAGACTAAAGATTTCACAGCTACACCGGTTGTGCAGGTGGGAGAATCCGGCTGAGATTACGTTAGATGCTTTTTTGTTCTTGTGCATTTACTGCTATTTGAGGAAGTGCTTAAGTAATACAAACATCCAACAGCGTTTCTTGCCTTTCCTCATCCCTTGCACTCACTGTTACAGGTCAGAAAAACCAGTCCCTCGGGCATACTTCTCACTCCTGGGATACTGTTTCTTCACTACTTTCATTTACCTGGGGAAATCACATTTTGAGAGTCACTCCCTCGTAAGATCTTCAAGGCAGTATAGGAATAAGGAGAAAAAATTACCCATTAGGTAAAACCAGCAGCTTCACAAATCTGGATATCTAGGCTCCAGAGCCACAGTTGTGTCCCCATCACAGCTCTGTTCCTGTCCTTTATCACTGCTCAGCCAGGAATATTAGCCCATCAATTTTTACATAAAACTCCCAGAGGCTTGACATATAGCCAGAGGGCAGAAAATTCCTCGGTTGGTGTTCACACCCCACTTTTTGTCCCCTGTTTGCAGGCTCACAGGACAGCTACAGCACTTGGGCAGTACCCGAAGGCAGCCCGGGTGATGGGGCTGCCCAGCTGCGTTTGCTGACCCACTGCCCCAGCGCTGCCCCATGCACCCTCCCCAGCCTCCCGGCATGAGTTGTTAGTGCCAGGGTGCATATTAACTGCAAAACAGACCCTTGAAAGTTTGCTGTCTCCCACCTCACACCTCCCTCTGCATCATCTGGGATAGATACCCCATCTTCATAAGAGAGGCTGCCAGCAGTTTCATATCCTGGGAGAAGCAAGTGGGAAGAGAGCCTGTCTCTAGGCACATGTGATTAACTATTAAAATCAGCAGAAAATGTTACTGATATATATACAACAGCTGAAGAAGAGGCATCGCTTCTATCTGTATGTATACAGAAGTAACGGTAGCTTCTTACATCCTTCATATGAGTGAGGAATGGAAAACAGATCGGCTCTCATCCTCACAAGTGGGCACTACTCAACAGGCTGAAAGCAGAGTGTTTGCATCAGACAGCATGGAGATCTGAAAGGTAAAACCCCCAAAGGGCTAGAGACGGAGCCTAAGAAGCATTGCCTGTCTCGGTGACACAATGTCATAAGCCTCCAACTCATCTAGAATTAAGCCAAGACTAAAATCAAAGGAAAAAAAGAATTTGGACAGACTGCCAGCTCTCCAGCAGGCATGAACATCTTGTGCTGCAGAGGACGGATGTGGCGGGAGATCTGCAGAGCCACGTGTGACGCACACAGGACAGCCACCGAAACACACCCAAATGGCACAAAGACAGCCCGAGCAAATTCAACTCTTATTTAAGCAAATTTTCAATCCATGCCCCAAAGCAGGCAATCAACTCCAATTTAAACCAACACTTGACAAGCTTCCTGTTTATTACAGAACTCATGATTTGGGATGGGATTTTTCAGGCCAGCTTGTTTGTATCTCCTCTCTGCTTTTATTAAGAGCAGGCCTGTGCCATAATATTATTTTTCATACTCTCATACTGCTGACAGCGCATCCATCATTCTTCATAATTGCATCTAACAAATATTGACTTTGTCTGAAGAAGAGTAAACAGAAATATTAAAGCACTTTTGCAGAAGGCAAAAACACTAGTGGAAAGCATATTTAAACAGACCGAGGAGGATGAAGCCCGCATCTTGTGATGGAGCATATGGCTGCAAAAAAGCAGCACCAATTTACACTGGCTTAAAAATGGAGCAAAACAGCATACCATGCTGAATTGGGCAACCGAGCCCTGTGCCAAGAAAACTCCATCAATACAAGTGGAAGATTCAGTCCATTCAGGCTAAAACATAAGTGCCACCAAACGTTTTCTCAGTCCTCCCTGAATGGGAGGAAATAACTGAGGTTTAGCCTCAGAAAACTGTTAAGGCTGATTAAATGTGTTGCTGGGCTGCATTTGCTGTCAAGCCACTGCAACGCACAGCCCAGGCGGCCACCACCGCAGCACCAGTAGCCACATGCCCCAGCGCTGCTCCCAGCTGCTCCAGGAAAGCACATCTCATCCCAGCAAAGATGCAGATCAGCATCTCACCAGACAGCCGCAGTCCCTGCCCAGCTGTAACAACACTGCTTGCCCTTCAAAGAATAAAAGAATCGTTTAGTTTGGAAAAGGCCTTAAAGGTCATCAAATCTAACCGCTAACCCAGCGCTGCCAGGCCCACCACTAACCCATGTCCCTAAGTGCCACGTCAACACGTCTTTTAAACACCCCCAGGGATGGTGACGCCACCACCTCCCTTGGCAGCCTGTTCCAACCCTTGACAGTTCTTTCGGTGAAGGCGTTTTTCCTGATATCCAGTGTAAACCTCCCCTGGCACAACTTGAGGCCGTTTCCTCTGGTCCTATCGCTTCTTGTCTGGGAGAAGGGACCAATCCCCACCTCACTACAACCTGCATTCAGGTAGTTGTAGAGAACAAGAAGGTCCCCCCTGAGCCTTCTCCTCTCCAGGCTGAACACCCCCAGTGCCCCAGCCCCTTCCCCAGCCCCGCTGCCTGTCTCTGGGCACACTCCAGCCCCTCAGCGTCTGTCTTGTTGTGAGGGGCCCAGAACTTCGTTTCTTCTTTTCAGAGACATGACATCATTGCACTGTTTCAGCATCATCAGTCGTCCCACTGCGGAGGTTCACCCCACCCCTGCCGTGTACTCGGTGGTCCCCAGCCCCGCTCGCCCCGAGGGAGGTGGCCAGGCCATGGGGCAGCACCACGACAGCAGCTTCTGCTGTAACCTGCCTGGCTCTTTGCTCAGCTCTTGTAGGATCTAAACTTGCATGAGAATTTCAGGCTGCACGTTTGCCTCGACACCTCCTTCTTATGCACAACTGAACCAGCCTTGTCAAAGAAAAGGCTTTCCCTTCAGCTACAAGAAACTCCTGCATGACTCCTCCTTGGGAGCTGCCCCGTGTCACCAACGCTGCCACCACCTGCTCGTGAGAGCCCTGCCCAGCCAGCGCAGGAGGTGACCACTGAGCGCAGAGCGCGACAGCCCCGGCTGTGGAAAACCTCGGCAGCATCCACTTTACTACACTCTTGGAATGAGAGACATTTCCAGAAATATGCTTCAGTGTTGGAACCAGATCAGCCCCAGCTTTTGAAAGCTGCTGCATTACAGGCAGAGGAAGAAATACCGCCAGCCAACCACCAAGCCTTAAAAAGATTTTTAATAAATAAAACCCAGAAAGCTCTTCATGCACAAGACCAGAAATTGAAGGTTTCTGGCAAAACATCCAAGTTCAACACACAGAAAGAGAAAAAAAGAATTAAAAAAGAAAAATCAATCTGTAAATAAGGAAAAAAGACAAAATTATTTAGGAAATAGATTACTACATGGACAACAGCAGTCGTCTTGTACACTTCCCTTGCTAAAATAACCTCTTTAAGGACAAGGTATCAAGTCTTTATAATCACTTGAATCAAAAAATAAACACATGTATCTAATTCTCTTAGACTTGGTATATGGGAAGAAATGTCAGAACACCAGAGTGGAAAATAATTGTCAACTGTAAGTTTTTGTGACTTAATGGAAATGAAAATGCATGAAAAATGCATGAAAATGGAAGAGCTGGTGACACCTTTCTCTTCCTGAACTCTAAGAAGGTCTAAAAAATATCTGAGTTTGGGGAGAATTGGGGGTTTGTTTGCAGGTTTTGTTGTTTTTTTAAAGTGAACAAAAATCTTACACTAAAAGAGAAAAGAAAAATATTTCTTTGGCACACAGCACTTTTTATGAAATACTGATGTATTAGTCAATCAGTAGTTAATTCATAATTAGTAAATACTGTTTATCCAAGTCCCCCAGCAATTAGCACCATTGCTACAGAGCACTTACGGCAAATGTTATGGAAGACAAGGGCCTCCCCACCGTACTGGCCCCTCCAGCGGCTCCCCGCCGGCTGGACCAGAGGAACTGGAATTCGGCACAACGAGACAGCCCAGTTAAGCAGCTGTTAACAACAGGCACCAGCACCGGTAACAGTTACAGCATCTCTCTGACAGGTACCAGCGCCACAATCACTTTAATTACAGCAGGGCTGGCACATTCCCCTTCCAGAAAGAAAAATTATTTCAAGTTATGGTTGCATGACCCTCCGTTCTTTATGAGCACGGCGCTGAAATGACAATCAAGGTGGCGGAAATCTTCCGAGGTTCCCCGAATCACAAAAAGCAATGGAAACTTCCCTTTTCCTACCTGTTTAAGCAGAACAGCAGCGCTGGCAGCATGAAACCACAGGGCCATTTCCCTGCCAGGGAGCGGGCAGCAGGGATGGGATGGAGAAACACACAGTGCTCACATGGGCACGGCCAACTCAGCCAGAGCCAAGTCTAAGTGTGGGGTAAGGTATAAACATGGGTCATTCTTGTCAAGGAAGATGTTTAGCTCTGCCAGACCTCAGCTCTGATCTTTCCCTTGGAAAGCCTCTGGGAAGGCACAAATCAGCCAGAGTGCATAGATCTGCGTATGAGAGAGCCCGAGCAGCTGGAGGAGGCAGTGCTAAAGCAAAACCAGTCCAAAAGCACACATAAGAGCTTCTCGTGTGCTGCACCAGTGCAAGATGCTCCCATCCCAGGGACGGCCAATCTGGGAACAGCCGCAGGAATGAGCATGTCATCCCTTTTAACACCATTTACACCCAGCTGCAGCTGCAGGCAGAGCTCAGGAACATGCTACAGGAGACCTCTTTCATGTGGGCAGGGGTGCTCAAAATTTCATGTAAAGACCTGGCTTCTCAGTACACAAAAGCAGGATTTTCAATATAAACAGCTGCTGCCGCAGCAGAGGAAAGCATCTCAGGAGCATTCATCAGTGCGTGCCCCACAGTTTTAACCACACTACTCCGTGGAACCGCATTTCCCAGCACGCCCTTGAGGGAAGTTTCAGGTGGCATCGCCCATCACTGCCAGCCAGGTAGGCATCGTGCTGTGAAATTATCAGGTTGCTACCGCCTGTGCCATAACATCCATTAAAACTCAGGAAAGACAAGAACTGACATTCTTGACCTTGCTAAAGGTCAACATAAATTTTTAAAAAAGGTAATTCCCAGAAATACTGAGATGACCTTGATATATGTTCATTAGGATCAGATATAAGAAGCAAATTTCCAGCTCTTACTTTACAGTCTCAGTAGCTGACTATAAAGCAGTAGTCCCTGTTTGCCACAGCTATACAACAATCTCTCAGCTCTTGATAGAAAATCTAGGTTTTGCCTATATGCCTCCCTCTCCTCCCTCTGCCTTCCCAAGGGGCAGAAACCACCACAGAGCAAAAGACGTTCTAATAAGCCAATGTTTTACTTTCTTGAAAATTTTGCAACAATTTTTCTGGAGAGATTAAATTCTTTAGGAGCTACTACTTTCAACAACAACCCTTTCGGCAACACACTCAGATATTTCAGCAGGAGATGCTCCATTTGGTGAAAATTGTAAGAAGGGGAAAAAAATAAATCTCTAAAACCAAGCAAGCAGTGTAATGGCATGCAATAAACAACAATTTCAAAAGAAGAAATCTTTCTAGAGAAACTTGCTCGACTCTTCTGCCAGCATTACAGAGTTGGAAGATAAAATGAAAAATTATACATTTGGGTTGCAGTAAGTGTTGGATATTGTGTCTCTGTGATTGTTAACATGTTTTGAATTGTCATATATGGAAAATACCACCATGCTGGAAAGGAGCAGAAAGTGAAAAAGCAAGGAAGGACGGGTAAGAAGCATTTGGCACCTCACAGGGACAGCCACCTGCGACACCAGCAGCAGTGCCCACCCCAAACTGCTGCCTCCAGCATTTGCAGAAAATTCATGATCTCACCAAGAAATCAAACACCAGTCACACAAACATCGGGTAAAGAGAAAGTGATGGTACATCAGGAGAACACTAAAGGTTAATACAATAAGTTAACAAGAACTAAATTTAGATGTTAGAACGAGATTCTCAACATGAAATGAAAGAACATTAATGGAAGATTAAACGAGAAATTCAACAAAAGTCACTCAAGAGACAGAAAGTTACTTCTTAGCAAACAGACTATTTAAAAAGCTGCTCATTATCTGATACAGCAGCCTCCTGAGTTATGAAGGTCACTGGGAGGAAGCCAAAAAGGAATAGAGGAACATCACATTTCCGAGCACATCCTTTTCCCAGAAAGGACAGGAGCTGCAGTCTGACGAGCACACATGGAAAAGAACAAGACAGCAGTCTGCAAACACCCATTAGCCGGTAACTGCCGTACTGGAGAGACTGGGCAGGACAGGGAGGGCTCTGGGCTGCACCCGGTCCCCATGGCCATTGCACCTGAGAGGGCTGGACAGAGAGCAAATGCTTTATTCTCTGTTTTCTTGTACTATCCCTCCAAAATGCCTAGAGGAAGGTGTGAATAACAAATGGGACATTAAGTACTCAAGTAAAAGAAATCTATATCTTTCTCCATTAAAAAAACTCCCTTTCTAATCCAACCTGATATCTCCTTTTCAGCAGTGGGTGCTGAGCCTGACAGCCAGCTTGGCTGGTATCATCCCCATTTCTGCCACTGTTCTGATTACTTTGCATTTATTTGGAAATAAAGAATAAAAATTTATTTATGAACTTTCCTGGATTAATTAGTCTATTGCAACAACAGATTCTATGGTTAATCAGGCACGAAACCAGTGCAAACACAGAATAATACTTGGACCGTATGGATTTGACAAAGGAAAACCCCTGTGTCTGTGCAGTGTTGAGCATTCTCCAGGTAAGCCCATTGGTAACACAGGCAGCTGTGACCAGTGCTCATCCTGCATTCGGATTGCTGGTCCCCATCACCGCCCTGATCCTGGGTGCAAAGTTTCCTTCTCTTCTGTGGGTGAAGTACTTTGAGCAGCAGGGGCTGGGAGGCACAACTCCAAAACCACCTCCAAGGAACAAAACCACCTGGCTGGAATACTGGCAGGTAGGAGGAGGCACCTTCTTTCCCCAGCCTGACTTTAAAGGATGCTATGGATGCAGCAACTCCAGAAACCCATACCCAGGGATGCTCCATCCCTCCTCGCCCACGCTCATTGCCCTGGTGCCTGGGCCCCCTTTCCCGCTGATGCGACCAGCCCACCATTAATCGCTCTGCCTTTATTAACCCTGATGGTGGGAGGAGAGAAAGACAATCTGAGCAGAATGTAACACAGAGAGGATCATATTTTCTCTCCTGAAGGACTGCAGCTGCAATAAACACATAAATATAGGGATTTGCTAAGGCTGTGTCACAGAAGATCACCAGAGGCAATCTTGCTAACTGATTTTTATAGCTTAAAAATGTATTCATATTTTTTTATTATTGAAGAGTGTGATTAACTTTCTTAATAGCATATATTCAGAGAAATACCTTATTTCATCACCTTTACCTGCATTAGTTCTGATTTCCACCCACATGCAACCCTCCACATTCTCTCACTCTCCCCTCCTCCCCATCCAGGAAAGATTTTGTTGCTGGGTTGAGGTAGCATAACCATCAGATGGGCAGCATTACAGCTTTATGGTTACCTGAAAATATACAAACAAACAGGACAGATAATTGAAATGTCTTAATTATTTAACATGGAGGACAGTCCTGCTGTGTTCTGCAACTCTCAGAGTGGGTTTCACCCATCAGCAAACAAGGGATGAACTCCAAGGCAATGGCAGGAGCCCTCACCCTATTTAATGTTTAATTTTCTTATTTCAAGTAAAGAAAAATGTATGCAATTTACACACAAGTTATTTCTTTTTTTTTTTCCTCATGGAATTGTCCTAGATTATCTAACAGACCTTTTACATCTCTATTGTCAATGTTCTATAAAGATTTATGAAATTAATAGCAATTGCGGGGGGGGGGGGGGGCCCCGCGATCG
>JAVJGI010000065.1:53013261-53031304 GCA_035590275.1 Ibycter americanus
GGTGGTGTATCATTCTGGCTTCGTGAATTAAATAAATAAAAAAATAAATTAAACCTGTTCCCACCCATAGGTTCAAACTCACCTTGCACAGCTGCACAGGAGCAGTGGGGACGAAGATGTGGGTCTGTACCAAACGCACTGCTACACTGATAGGCTGCTGGACAAGCCCCTACAGCCGGCTGCTCCTATATACCAGCAGTATAGGGCCAGGACCAAGCAATGAGCTCAGGGGACCAGCAGCACAGCTGTGACAACAGCACCCTGATGCCCCTGCAGAGACTGCTTCAGCTGCATCTCCACACTGTTTCCAAGGAGTGAGACTGAATTGTGCCCAGCTTTACCTAGCTCAGCTGAGCCCAAGATGTAGCTACTAGCAGACTTTTCACCCCCTTTCACAGGGCTCATTTTACCATTGAGAAAAAATGTTCCTGAAAGAGGAGGAGGAAGATTCCCATCTTGTTCAGCTGGTGATTCAAAGTTCATATTCATTTAAACTTTCTGGTCACCACTGCGCTCTCTGTAACGCAATTCACACATATTTCTTTATCCTGAATGCTGTTGCAAGGAGAACTGGATACTTTAGAAGAATAAGGAATGAGAGGAGTACAAATCCAGATTTTGACTAAAACTATGGGTCAAATCCAGAAGTGGTTCCCTGACTTTATATTAATTGTGGGATTCATCTCTTAAGAGTCTTTATTCCCTTGAGGTATCTAATAATATACATCTTTCAGAAGACGCTTGTACATAACATACATAAGCTGGAGCTATTGTTAAAATTCACGGGTTAAAATTCACATTGGTCAAGCACCTTGAAGAACATGAATAACAATGACTTTCTAACATGTATATCTGTACATGCATTAAGCAGTTAAGGCAACCATATTTATCACTGACCACAGTAATTAGCTGTACACGTGACATGTATTATAGCAAATACAGTATCTGGAATAGATATAAACGCAGAACTCCAGAACAAGCAGTCTATTACAGGAAACGCTATCAATCCTATTTCTCCTGTGCAGGTGCCGCACACCTGTAATTTGGTAGTTCTTTCAGCTGCTGCAAAGGAAACTTCTCTTCACAGCCCTGCCAAAAATGTGCTCTGCTAACAGGTCTGTGGTGTGCTGCTCTGGAGCACGCAAAAGTCTCATTAGTTGAGTGATAGATCCCCAGCTGCCACACCTTTCCTTCAAATCCCTGCCTGTGCATTGCATTTACTGTATTTTAAACACAAATATAGAAAAGAGCATCAGACAGACAGTAAACAAGCAAGGAAGGAGAAAAATCAAACCACAACCCTTTCCAAGACACTAAAACACATGGAGCACCCATGACCCCTTCAGTTCTGTTTTCAGAGCATCAGTATCCGACAAGTTGTTTAAGATTATATGCAACAGAGAACAAAACCCAAAGGTCCCCATCTTTTTTGGTTGGGTTTTTGGGGTTGGCTTTTTTTTTTTCTGGTTGTTTGTTTTGGGGTTTTTTGACTGCTGGGAAAGTCTGATTTCTCTATTTTATTTTAATATCCATCTCAGAGGCACAATAATTAACAATTAGTTACGATATGGCACAAATGTAGGCTCTGTGTTAGGTTGCCAGAGTGCCAGACACCCTGCACAAGCCCTGGCTTGGCTGCAGAAGCAGCTCTACCTGCAAGCTCTACTGCTATTATTCTTCAAGTACAGATGCATTCCAGAAAGCTCTTATATTAAAACTGATGTTTCTCCCCAATTACCTTCTACACCATTAAGAAAATACTAACACAATATGCCTCACTGGGATTTGCTAACTCATCACAGTACTGCCTTATGACTTAAGTATGACCTTTAGTGATAAAGAAGAGCTTAAGTGGTAACACCAGTGTTAAAACTGTACATGTGCATGAACCAAAAGGCTGATTCTCATGTGTTTCTGAGCTAAAGAAAAAGTCAGAATTTATACATTCTTCTGTCTAGAACATAGGGTACAAAGTCTTTTCAAGTTCATTTTCCTCGTCCAATACCTCTGTTTCATCACACCCACCTCTCACACTCTCCTCTGATTTGTCTTTTGCGTTTCCTCTCCTATTCTGTCTCACATTCTTTCTTAATTCCTCCTATAAATAAAGCCTGAAGAACCAGTAGGAAACATCCACAGTGGCAAAAAGACAGGTTCTCATCTGCTCTTACAGAGGCAAAGGAGAACAGTTTCCAGTTATGTTAAGCTGAAAGGAAAAAAGACACTTTTAAAATCTATATTAAGGCTTTTATCCAATTAATATTATATTTCATTACAGACGCGGGGGGGGGGACGGATGGACTAGTCTTTCCTCGATCATTTCATTCTGAAAAGCTAAAACCAGTTTGTTGAGTTTTAAATTCTTACTTTTTAATAAGAAATCTTTGTAAGTTACTAATGAAAAAAATAATTTAAGGAAATGTTTTTGTCCTCGATTGGATTGTTCTTCTTATTGCTTTTTGCAGCATGACGAACAAATATTAAAAACATACTAGCTTCCTGGCAATTGCTCTAACTGGAGCAGAGCTTCTTAAATGGCAATCTACCCTAGATCATCAAGTAGTTAACAAATGGAAAGCAGTCTTTGTTCTTTTATTAAAAATCTGACAAATACATTTCTGATAATGAACCTGGAGGGGGGAAGATGGGATACGGATTTCCATCCGCACCAGAGCACTGCCCACCATTGCCTGGTGGCTGTGGGTACCAACACCCAGAGCCAAGGATGCCCATCAGCTGCCTGGACACTCGGCACTGCAACCAGGCAAGCAGCAAACCAAACACATCATGGAAACATCCGCTTTATCACCTTGCTACATTCAATTTATTAGTAACATGTTCTCCCCAAATGTTATAAACTCACTTCCAGGTTTAAAGTGTATTTTCCGAAACCTGGAGATGCTGTGCCTGACCTTGCGTTATTACAGGACTGCAGGAAACAGGGAAATTTCTCCATCAACGGTGTTTCCCTAGGAAGGCTTGCTGAGCAAGGGGCAGGGAACCACCAAACCACAAAAAACACCCCACCATGGGCACAGAGCGGGGAATCACCCCTCAGACCCTCCTGTTTGGCTGGGGGCCCGTGGAGCCCTGTATGACAGTTGCAGCTGCAAATGATCCCAGTGGTCCTTACAGCTCAACTTATACCCACTGCTCCCTTTTTTCTCAGCAAGAAGCAAACTCTCTCTTAAGCAAACGCCCCACCAGCCCTGCTCACCGAACACTCCAGCTCATGCAGGCAAATTACTTTACCGGGCAGTACACCGAGGTCCTAGAAGAAATGAGTGATTTAAAGGAGGATATGGCAAACAGCGAGAGGGAATATTGGCATGCAGCTGCTGAGCTATTCCTGCAATTAGATGTATTACTTACATTTGTAACACCAATGGATTTTCCCAGGAACAGTTCTCTACACACTGTGCCAGGAAGGCTCTACAGCACCTCAGAGTTGGCTAGACAAATACGCTGGGACAAGATGTTCACAGCAAATTGATTCATACAGTCGATATTTAGTGTTGCAGGGTCAATCACCAGCACACGGCCTGTCTCTATTAAGAATAAGCCCAATGCTAAACTCATCATTCAGTTGAGTTTCTCCAGGAGCAACAAGTCCTCTGTATCTCTGCAGATCAGACACTTCCCATTCAATAGTTAATTATAAGAGCAAGTACCCAATTTACTCAAGCCACCATAGAAGAAAAACGCTAAACTGATGCAGTTTAAATAAGATTAACATGGGGAACCTACATCTACCTATGCAAACATACAAAAGCAAGATATTCTCCAGTAACTGGCTCCAAAAGAAGAAATCAGTAACTGCCCTCTGCTCTGCCTTCTATCCTGTCCTTGGGCAACTCTCAACATCCTCCACTGCCTGTCTCCCCCTGGGAAACGGGGGCTGTGCACACCAACGCATCTCACCAGCAGCAAGGGGAATTACGGAAAGCTCATACGATACATCAAAGATGCAATGCTAAAGGAGAACCCAAGCTGGCTGGGGTTCTCGTCATGATTATTCCTCATGTTTCCAGCAATGCTGCTGGTCCCCACACTGGTGCGGAGCACTGCACCCAGCTGCCACGCTCTGTCACTGCTGCTGATGCCATGGCAGCGCCTGAGAGCCACAAGCACCTGCTTTGTTGCAAGCGGTAAAATAAATGTTCCCAGTCTTGATCACAGCCAAAGACCTCCAACTGCTCAGCACTGCAAGAGCCAGCCTAAGGAAAACAAATCTCCTCACATAAAGTAACAGCGCATCGCCAGGCATACCAGCCTACTGCCTGCAGACACGTATTGATTGTAAAATTCAATTATAAATTGTAAAGGTGAAGCATGAGTTACAAAGAAAAAAAAATATGTGTTTATGGTACGTTAACAAGATCAGCCTGGGCAATCCCAGAGTCTACGTACTTCAGCCTGCCTCCAGCTCCCTGGAAAGGTGTGGGAACCAGACCACACAAGGAAACCTTCCATATGAAGGGAATACCCCTCATGCAGATAATTATCAGTTGCCATCCAGGCTAAGCTAAAGCTCTCCAGTGTGCCATAAAATAAGTTTTGTGGCCTTAGTCCCCCTAAGACGTCCCGTATTACTCAACACCCCACTGAAGTTCTTCACAAACATAATTTTACAATTGCTTGCACAGTGGAAAATATTCTCATTTATAAACAAGTAATGCCATCAATGGATCTAGGATTTTCTCTGTTACCTCTCAGGGAAAACATTCAAGGGCCTGGGGTGGATTGGTTTGGAGTTTTTTCTTAGTAAAAGAACAGAAGAATCTAATTTAAAAACATGATTTCTGAATGGGGCCCTCTGAATTTGGGGGTTTTGCTTCAACAGAGGTCCAAGGTGATTTTCCCTTTGACAGGGTGGGGGATACAGAGCCCTGTCTCATGCACCACCAACCACCGAAGCATAGGATGGCTGTGGCCAGCCACTGCCCAGCATGCCCACTCCTCTGAAGACAGGAAGAACTTCAACACTGCCAGGGTGGTGACAACCAAGTCACCCCCTTGCCTCATTCTTCCCCTGCCACCTGAGACCTTAACCACTTTATGCTCAACCAGTCAAACCCACACCCTCCAAAGCAAGGAACATGGGGGCGAGTGCGGGGGTCTGCCTGTCCCTCTGCCCCAGCGCAGCTCCAATGCGGTGCTGAGCCCAGGTGCCCACCAGGTCCCCACCTGCTCCAGCAGCCAGCAGTTCTGCTCCCGACCATCAGCGGTCTGTGTTTGCTTTGACCCCCCAGCCCCATTTTAACATCTTCCAGTGACAGAAATCCAAATTTGCTCAGTGGTGCAATGCCCCTAAGTGAGGACTTAGCCCCGGAGTGCTTAGCCCGTGTGTCCTGGTTTCAGCTGGAATAGAGTTAATTGTCTTCCTAGCAGCTGGTGCAGTGCTGTGGTTTGGATTTGGTATGAGAATAGTGTTGATAGCAACAACTAAAACATCAGTCTGTTGTTTTACCCCAAGTCAAGAAGGTTTCGGTTTCCCATGCTCTGCCAGTGAGCAGGTACACAAGAAGCCGGGAGGGAGCAGGGCCAGGACAGCTGACCCAAACTAGCCAAAGGGCTATTCCATACCATAGAATGTCATGCTTAATATATAAACAGGGAGGGGAGTGTAGCTGGCCAGGGGCTGCCGATCACTGCTCAGAGACTGGCTGGGCATCAATCAGCACCTGGTGAGCAACTGCGTTGGGCATCACTTGGGGTTTTTTCCCCCCTTCCCTTTGAGTTTTATTCTTCTCTCTTTCTCCTTTTCATTACAGTTGTCATTGTTGTTGTTATTGTATTTTATTTAAATTATTAAATTGTTCTTAAGCCATGAGTTTTACCTTTTTCCCCAATTTTCCTACCCATCCGACCGGGGCGGGAGGGAGCAAGTGGCTGCATGGTGCTTAGTTGCCAGCTGGGGTTAAGCCACGACACCACGTCATCTTGTTTAGCAGCTCATGTCATCTCAGTCCTCATCTTTCTGAATGGAGACAGTCAGTAGGCTGCTGGAAGTTTGGTTTCTACCTTTTACTCCCTAAAATCAAAGGGAAGAATTCCATTAACTTGGCTTTGATCAGGCCTGCACATAACGTCATGGAAAAGTTACTTCCCAGCACTTTTTCCAGAAGCCACCGTGCAGATGCACAGTTCAACAGCCCAAAGACAAACATGGCAGTCCCAACCCTCTGGACTGTGGTGACTTCGATCAGGGGGAGTTCATTACAGCACATTCTCAGCAGTTTTCCTTGCAGATGCAGGAATTCACAAAGCAGTTTTTATCTTTGCAAAATGCTTCAGGGTGATACTGTCCACCTCATTAAATACTTCCACAAGACTTTTGCTCACCTTTCATATTAGCATACACCTGGTTTTCTTCCCTCCTCATAATATTACTTTTTTTCTTGGTCTTGATTAATTTTCCAGTTCTTTAACTTCATAATGCTATACAGAGTTGTTATTCTGGGGCACTTTGGGTTAATTTGATTATCATCTAATCTCAGTTTGCCTGGTCAGGCCACACGGCTTGTACATTGTTTCCACTGCCCTTCACTAGAAGTTCCAACACTGCAGCCATGCAGGCTCATTTATAAGTGTGTTGGCAAATTTTACTGATTCTTTTGTGCATCAGTTTATCAAAAGTTTGCAAGGCACTGAATCTTCCTCTTTTTAGGTATCATTAAACTTGGACCGGATCTTTCCTACAGTAAAAGCAAATGGATGTCCCTCAGCTAATACTATTGCTATTTTTAATTAAATGCCTGACAAAGTCCAGTTCGTTAACAGCAGTGTTCATCAATATACATATGTATCACCTAACCAACTGTAATAGAAGCAAACTGTATATTTCAGAAACAGTTCAAAAACTGCTGGTTTTGCTTCACTCAACTTCTGATGTTTTGAGCTTTAAAATAAAAATAAAAATCATTTAACATCAGCTACTAAATCAGAAAAGAACACCATTTCATTAACCCAATGGTCATTCTGCAGCTCACCAATGTCCTGTGTATTAACTTCCCCAGCCAAGCACAGGAACACACTCTGATCTTAGCTATGACACTTTAAACAAAAGATTAAATGCAGTGATGATCGCTTAAACTAATATCATTGGGAGCATAATTTGATTCTTTGCTGCACCCAGATAATAAAGTATCTCTGCTTTCATAAACCCCTGTTGTGGGACACTGTTACCAAGACTCAAAATGAGACACAATCGTTCATACAGGACACAAAACACTGCAGGATTCATCAGTTAGTGTATTATAATCAGGTTTTAGGCAAGAAAGATGCATCAACAGAACAGACATGAAAATCAATGGATTAACTCCTTTTCTAATGATAGTTGCCTAGTTCTTTGTTGTTGAAAATCATTCAAGTCAAAGAAAAGTGAAGAGGAAGGGAGGTAACCTAGTGGCTAACACAAGAGATGCTTTTCTGATGGGATGTGTAAATTGATCATCCAAAGAAGCTCGCAAGGTGTTGAACTACCAGTACGGAGAGCTGGCATGGGCAACAGGATGCAGCGCTGGCAGCAGAGTGACTGCAGCACCGGGCTGAAGCCTCCGTGCACACCACGGGGCACCGGGTGCTGCAGAAAGCCCCAGCAGGCTCTGAGCCCAGTGTCTTACTAAAGCCAGGCCCAACGCTCGCTTACTTTGGGCACCACATGCTCTCTCCAGATCCCTTTCTTAAACAAAGTGACCAAGAGAAACCACCTGCCTGCTCTGAAAGCTACCTCTTGATGCAGACCGTGCTGTGGCACGCAGGGCTTAGCCCCTTGCCTTCTACTGTTTGCGTCTTCCTTGCAAACCATGTGCATCTCCATCACAAACTCTATGCAAACTTCCTTGCAATGGCTTCTGCCTTGCAAACTCTCCTCCAGTATAAAGGAGATCATACCAAACTACAAAGACAGACTTGGCCTCACTGAGAAGTGGCAAAAATTTAATGCTGGAGGTCAAAAAAAAAAAATCCATGAGGGTTTGTTGATGCATATGGTGTTCTGCTCCCTACATCAAATATTGGAGGATGCCTGCTGCCCACTTTATTCATAAAGTATTACTTATTTTAATTGAATTCATACTCAGATGTATTTAACAAAAGCATTGTTTGTGTAGCATTTTAAGTCTTGGCAGCTTAGTAACCCAGAAGACCAGCGTCTGGCTATAAAACCTCCACTCCTAATTGCTCAGAGCCAGCGTCCTCCCCAAGTCTCACATGAAAAAGCTGTAGAGGAGGAAAGAGTGCAAAATCCTGCAAAACCCTCTCCCTTGCGAGGGCAGACCATTGACTGTGTCCCCTGCTACTGCACAGGCTGCCAGTATGCCAGGGACACTGGTATCCACGCTGTTGGCCACCTACCCTGAACAAACAGAACTGGTAAAATTGCCACAGTACCATGTCCGGGCAAGAGCAGCACATCACCAGCATTACCAGATCTCTGCAGCCCAAAAAGAGAATCCCTCACTGCTCTCCATCAGCCAGTTTCCAAGTCCAATTCATTAACACACCCATCGTTGCTACAAACCACTATGCTTTCCCTTCATGCACCCAGGAGCTAACCAAAACACAAACCAAACACAAATTCCTCCCAGAATTTTGTACCTTTGCCAGACTGCGTAGGATGGCAGGGACCTGTGTGTCTTCTACTCAGCCCCATCATTCCTTAAGGCATCCTGAAACAGAAATGCTGCTGGGCCACCTGACAGCATCTCACACAGCCACAAATGCTGATTGTGACCATCCAGCCTCTGCACCCCAGACACACACCAGCCTCCATCCATCACCTCCCCACAGCGGGGCAGCCAGCTTCACACTGTGAGCACATCTCATCGCCGATATCTGACTGGGAACCCTGGAGTCTCATAATCTGCTTTAGTTTCCAGTGGCTTCCGTTTAAGGGTTTTAGCCATCAAACCCAACGCAGTTGTTACTGAAGACATCGCAAGCGAGACAGCAAACATCTGCAGGATGGCCAGATGGCCAGCTCCGATGTGAGTCACCTAAATGAGCTCACTGCCAGCCTGCAGAGTCCCAACACCAGCCAGGGTCCCACCACTGGCACCACCTCCAGGTGCCTGCACAGCCCTCCTCCCATTTTGAGGTAAGAACAAGGAAAAATTGAGCAAAACCACTGTACCTACTGCAAGCAGTTTGCAGAGGCACATGCTGTGTCCCATCACAGCTGCCACAGAGAAGCAACTGCAAGTCGCCAAGTGATTTAATTCTAAAATTGAATACTTAGGAATTCTGTTTCTATTCAGCTACAATGATGTTAAATATATCCAGCACGTTAAAAAAATCACTCTCTCACCCTCAGTCTCCTCTCAGACTGTGCACTGTCCATGGCCAAATGCTGTTAAGCAGATTTCTGGGCACTAGACAAGAGAGAAAAGAAGTCATGGCAGGAAAACACAGTCTTTGCGACAAAATCATTTCAATTGTGGTGTATTAACCATGAAACGGGTTACAAGAGGTAGACGTAACATTTTAAATTATCTTTAAATAATGCTTTAACTTATCAACGTACTGAATTTTAGAGATTGCTCTACAAGAGGAAATTATGCTGGGAAGTCCCGAGACACCCCAGCCAACCCCCACCAGACAGGAAGGTGCAGGGGACACACAGCCAGTTCACACTGGGCTCCTGCTCTGCCATATGTGGGGCCCGTTCACAAGCAGCATCCAAGGGCTACCCCAGAGGATTTACCACATCTTCCCAAGCCTTTGCAACTGTCGAGAGTCTAGAAAGAAAAAGCATAAAGCTTTGTCGCCTATGCCATCAGGCTTTGGGGTAACACAGAGGAGCCAACTTGAACGGAGCTTGCATTTTAAAGACTGACAATAATTCAGTTTTCACTAAAAAAAAAAAAGCTCTAAAGAATTGAAATACTGGTTTGTTGCATACAGCAATGGCTAGCGTATCTGTATTACTCTGGAAATACTCCAGAAATCTAACAGCAACCATTGAGATTTCTTTTTCCCTAAACTCTAAATCAGCTGCACCATCTAATGCACTGTAGGATTAGAGAAAATACAGTGTGCCAGATTTACAGACTCCCTGAAATTATTTCTGCCCGATATTAAAATAAAGGCTTCTCACCAAAATGAAAAAAAAAAAAAAGTTTTTTCCAGCAAAAGCTACATTTCAATAAATACAACTGGGGACAGGGTCTTGTTTTTATATTCATTTTTCAAGTTTTTAATTAAAAACTTAAGTTATTTTTCATGGAATAATATTTAAAGCAGAAACAGGAGATTTCCTGAACAAATTTCTCAACCCAGTGATAACTGCCATTCTGACACCAGAGTAAAAATAAGCCACCTCTGCAATGGTCAGAAGAACAGCTAGCTAGAAAAAAAAAAAAAAGATGAGCTCTTCTCCCCTCCTCTAAGTGAGGTGGATGATAGGTATGGGCATAAGTGGTGAACAAGGGAAGGAAAGAAAAGTGCTTCTGCAGTAGGTTCATTCTGGGTTCATTACGCAGTACAGCTATGAGACAGGAGGAGGAGGGACACAGAAGCCAACCCCAGGCAGCACGGCACCGATGCCAGCAGTCAGATCAACCTGATACAATTCCCTGCTCCACCAAAGGGTCAAACCTGGACCTTGGTTGGGACTTCGCTCCCCTCTACACCATCAGCCAGAAGCATTTTTTCCATGTTCTGAGCCAGCAAATAAAAACATAGATGATTTGAGGTAGAGATGTCAGAGGGAGACAATGTTATCAATGTAATGACTCTCAGTACTTTTATTATTGCTTTAATTTCATATCTGCATTGGGAAGGCTTACGTTTTGAAATGTAACTTCTCAAGACAGCATTTCAGTATATTATGGTAATCTTCATTTTAACGTCTCCATAAAAGAACATGTCTTCACAACCGGCTGAATATCATTACTCAAAAATAACACAAATTCTAGTTCGAAGACAACTTCCAACACTAACTGGGGCGATCCAGGCACCATCACCTAGAAGCTGCTGCCTGGAGCTGCCAGCTATAATTGATTTATGCATGCAGCATACACAATTATTCCATGGTGATGAGCCACCCTCATTCAGTACACACAATGAAAAAAGGAAATATGAGAAGTGTCAAGAAGGAAAAAAGCAATATGAATGGTGGATGTCCTAGAGAATCTTTTTTTAATTTTTTTTAAACCAACCATGCTGTCTGTCTTCTCTGTCATGCCTTTTGGTCTGGCAGTTATTAATCCATCACTCATTTTTCTGAATTAGCAGATAGCAATTATGCATTCATTCTTATAGAGTATAAAAATGAATCCTTAACCTTTAACTTGTGATGGAGCATTTCCATACAAAACACTTTTCCTTTATTAGTATTCTACTCATTGACTCTGAGTGTGTGAATACTTGAAAATGGGTTCAGAGACATTTCTCTGTGTTTTACACATTTTTCACTTTAAAGAAAGATGAAAAACCATGACCCAGAGAAGCCGGTCCATTATGATAAGTCTCCATAATATTGTAGTCATTAAAAAAAAAAAATCCTACTTGTTCCTATTTTCATTCATGTGTAGAAGCTGTTTCTAAGAGACCCCAAAAGTTTTAGTTTTTATTAGAAAATGCAGTTAGCATATGGTATAATAAGGAACAATAGTGCCACCAAATGGCTACATACTGCAGATGGAAGAATCAAGATTTCTTTAATTTATAGCTTTGATGGAAAGACATATAAAACTAAATATAGAAATTTCAATGAAGATCATTACATTTACTTTTTCCCCAGTTTCTAGAAGGCTATAAAATCTGTTGCTTACATTTTTAAGCACCATAACGTTGAAAAAAATTTTGAAAAGTGTTTGAAAAGTCTTTCCAATTTCAAACACTTTCTCTTTCCACAAACAGAAAGGCATTGCATGCTAAGAACTTACAAACTGTAGAATACTATACTACTATCACACTTTTTGGTGGGGAAGATCTTGAGCTTTCACAAGTTTGGAAGATAACAGTCAGAATTTAAAGACACTGTCAGCTTCAAAAGTAGCTCGAAATAGCTCAAGAGTATAGTGAAACTTCAACCACTGCTTGTTTCTCTCTGGGTCTTTTAACAACAAATGCACTGAAAATAATTAATTCTATGTAAACACCTGAAACAAACCAATTCATTAGTGTCAAGCAGTATTTTACTTTGGGAAGGGCACAACGTCTCACTCCAAGGACAGTGTCCTTACTGGCATTTAGCTGGAAACGAGGAAAGCAAAAAGAAAACTTTAACTGCAGGTTCTTAGGATCCCACTTTGCAAAGACCTTCTGTGCTTTACTGCCAGAATCCTTCTGAGAAAAGAAAGTTCACCACGAAAAAACAAATCCTCATCTGAGGTTTGGTTGCTTATAAAAACCTACCATCAACAGAAAAATACAAGCAGAAACACCAAACATTTTCTCAGGTTGACACAGAAAATGAAATCCATGGTCTTTCCACTTTGGGCAGCCCATCACAGATTACATTTTTAACCCACCATTTAATATGCAACAGCTGCCTTCTGCACCATCCTCCAGCCACCTCATCCCTGGAGATCCAGTTTCCTTTTCCATAAATACAATGGGGGAACTGGCTCGGTGGGTTCTGCTTTGCATGAGAGCGTTCCCATTTGTGCAGAGCAAGGTACGGTGGGACAGGCGATGAACATGCTCACCTCGACACCATAGCTGCTGCTGAGGGTTTATTTGTGGACAAGCACGTACTCCAAGGGACATTTTATTCTGTGCCCCTCTGCAGCTTTGTTTAATACTCTTGGCCTGTGCTCTGTTTTATGATTTGTTCTGTTCATCCTCAGTTCTTTGCTTCTGTGAAAACTAGAGACAGGTTCTTGCTCCAGATTTCAAGTGCTGGTTTAGAGCTGATTAAGTTCCTTTGCCCGTGCTTAATCCTGTGACGAGACAGGATGAAATATTAGTGTCCATAAATAAAAGCTTATTGTGACCCAAGAGGACTTTGTGCCAGAATAGAGACCACTCTGTTGTCAATGCCTGTGTACCTCTCCAGGCTCCAAGGGAAGGGACGGACAAAAGGAGCAATTGCCACATGCACAGGCCCCAGGCACGATTGCCGCTGTTCCCAAGCAGGGGTTCATCAGGGAAAACCCTGCTGTACCCCATTACACTCCATGCTCCCTGGCCTTCCACCACAGGAATAACTTCAGAAGTAAAATTTAGTCCTTGAAAACCTTCCACTTTCCAAAGACAACGTAACTGTTTTTACCTCCAAGAAGAGGTTGTTATGAAAACTGAATGATATAAGTACATAAAATGCTACCGCTTTAGCAATCAAAATTACATGTTTCTATCATCCACAAACTACCTCAAAGACTAAGGAATATGCTTACTTACTCCTAATTTTTTATTCAGGATTAAGTGCTTTCCTTATAAGGAAATTACAGCTGGCATCATCCAGATCTTGGTCAAAGTCCACGCTGTCTTGGATGGTCTCCTGCCCCTGGGACTCCCACCCTGTGCCCCCTGGGTGCGGGGTGGCCCCAGCAGGCACAGGCTCCTCAGAGCCCAGCCTGCCCTCGCACCCAGCCCCATCGCAGAGGAAACAACATCCCACCACCTGTGGAGAGACATGGTTGCAAGCCATGAACTGATCTGAATGCAAAGCATTCATTTCGTTCGTTCGACTAAGTTAGAATGGCCAGTATCTCAGAGGAGTCGTCGATAGATACGAGTACCCAAAAAACCTGAGCCTCAAGGGCCAGTGGCGAAGGATGAACCACAGCGATGAAATTTCTCTGTTGCAGCGTAACTCCAGGACAGCAGAGAGCACTGCTGCACACAGAAAACAATACCAAGATATTATGAGCATTGCACACTTACAACTAGAAAGTTGATAAGCAGAATAGCAACTATGACAAACTGTTTTCATCTTACCAAAAGAGGTAATAACATGCAATGATTAGCAACAAACAGTATCAATCATGCCACACAACAAAAATAAATATTTGCAACACATTAAAAGGTGCTACTTTAGGAAAACAAGGTGTATTTGAATATTTGATAGCCTAAGGGCTAAACTTCTCACAGGAACTTTTATTTAGTGTTTAGAATTACCCTAACGTCCAGTTCCAGACAAGATGGGAGGAGCTGCTTGGGTGCAGGAAGCTTGGCTTTACCAAATGCCCCCTAACACTGCTAAGGGAATTCAAGAGATCACAGCCAAATGGTCAGTCAGTAGTAACATGTACATTAAAAATAAAATACAGCACTTCAAAGAAGAAAAAAATAAGGTTTTTTAAACACTGCATAAGTTTTAAGTTTGTTGGATGGAAAACAGCATATTTGTATGAGTTTTTAATTGCAGGCTACTAACTGGTTCAAACCAAATCAAAATACAATCCTTATAACTTCAATCAATATTTAAAACTACATGGTCACAGCTGTAGATAATACCTTGTGCTAGCTTCCAAACCACAGTGGCCAGCCAAATTTCCCTTATCAGTGTAAACATATAATCTGTGAATGGCACATCATTCCTGATGACACTCTTCTCGCCACTGCACAGTGAAAGATACGATTTAAGAACACGCTGTCCATAATTTATTTAGCCTAAACGCTATTTAATTGGTACAAACTACCTGAACAATGCTCCAGATAAGGAAGAATCTATTAGTATCACATCCTACTATCCAGCAGCCAGCTTCATTTTTTGTCTGATTGCACGAAAGTGTTGGGATGCAGCATCTATCTATGTTACTGTCAGTTTACACAGCAGTTTGAATATAGTTGCCATAGCCTAAATTCTCAAGACAAGGACAAACTCAAATCTCCATAACCCAGTAATTGAAAGAGCCAAGGTGAAAGTGAAGTGCCTGCAGCAGAATGGGTAAGGCCTGCAGGCAAGGTCCTAACGCTGAGCAGACAAGCAAGAACTCCAGACCATCTCAGCCCTCAACAGCAATAATCAGCAAATCTACAACCACACTATACCCTCCCCCCTGTCCCACAGCCTGACCCTCTGAGATCCCACCCCCCTCATTTCAGGTATTTGCCTAATTCTGAACATCCTGGTACACTCAGACTTTCTCCGCTGTCTCATCCCCCCACAATCTCTCAGGCTACTTCAACCTGCTGATGAACGGGACAGATATGTCGTTCCCCAGCTCTGCCACCTCCATATCTCAGCACACTTCTGCTGACTCTTAACAAAAAGGCTACAGGCTGGAGAGGAGCACAGATAGAGACAGGAGGTACAACCATGTCCACAGAAGCTGCTAAGCCATTCCCAGGCAGGTAGCTTCACAAAGAGACACAAAACTCCTCCAGTTCCTCAGAAGCAACAAGCTTTCAACAGCCAAGGTCAGAGACGGCAGCTTTTTCAACCCCATCAGTTTGCCTCTCTGGCAGGAACAGTAATTTACTTTTGATTTCACAGGCAGGAGAAACCATGCTCTAGAAACTGCATTGCCATGACTGTTTCTGCAAACCATCCATACAAGCACCTTCTTCCCTAGGTCAGTACCTATTCTGAAATGCATTACGTGGCTTTCTACTTCAAAATAAGTTTCTCTTCTCTAACTTTTAACCAGCTCAACTTCCTATGAAAAAAAAAAAGTCTGCAATAAAGAGACTTTGGTGTAGTGCCTTACTAATAAGCCAAACTCTCCTCATGTCTTTAAAATCACTAGAGAGAACAAGTTTGCTTTGATTAGAGGAAAAACACCTTCTCTTGCAGTTTCTATCAGAGCGCCTGAAACCTGATGCTGAATTTAGGATGAGGACCTAGTACCTGTGCAAGACAAGTAATTGAGAGGTTCATGGAGGATGGAGAAAAAGCAAAGACGAACTCCAAACTAAACTGGATTGACAGACATCACTCACAACATTGCTCAAGGCAGTGCTTTCAAGCTCTCAATGGAAAGATACTTTTCCACGACCTTATAATTGAGATCATTTCACTGGCTGTTTATCACTGCTTCTCTGTGTTCTCCCAGTCTGGGGAGGCTGAAGGCACGGAGGTCCTGGCCTCCCTTCCTTCCCTGTGGCCATTACCTGGGCTGGAGTCCTCAAGAGGGATTTGGGGTTTTCTCAGGATGCTTCAAGAATTAATATTTATTACATGTCTAAGATAACAAAAGGTTTTAATACAGAAGACTTATAAAGTGAGAAGTATGATGCCTGTTTTTAATGTGCTGAATGCAGGAGAACCCATGAAGAGGCTTGTGCACTTTTATCAGTGGTACACCAAGAGTCAACGTCAGCAGCAGCACTGTGAACTGTTTTGAACACCTGCAGCTGGACAGCTCACCAAGGGGAAGGCTCCAATAGCCCAGACATGGGAAGAGAAGGGTTCTGACCAAAATATTGGCATGAGGATAAAGAAGAAAGGTTAAACCTTGGAAACATTGTACAAAAGGCAGTAAAGTTTAAAAGCATTAACCATATGTGTACTGCAACACTGGAATAAGCCAAACGTACAACTAAAATTGTCCATCTAGGTGACAGCAAAAGCAAACCAGCAAAGACAGATGAACTTGTACTTAGCACCTCCTATCACAGCAAACCTCCCTGAAGGCATCTTCCCAGGTAACCAACCAGTGCCTGCAATACAACAAAACAAGAACCTTAACACGTTGGGGTTTTTTTTTTTACGGATATGCCTTTGCTGGTAGCTTTCACAACACTGAAATGAAAATGAATAAATGGAAAAGGCTTCACTTTGGAATTTTTTTACTTTAAAAACATTTAAAAGTAGAGACAACTTTCACTACTAATAAAACTTGTATTCTTATATGACTAGGGTATTCCATTTCAGCTAGCAATCCTCAGTCGGGAAGTGGCTGTAAACGCTATATAAGCTTGCGGTAAGAATACAGCGTAGTTCAAATCATTGACACAAATATTTAGAAAGCGCCTGTGTTCCTCTTCTTCAGACTGTTGCTTGCCATGGCTCCCTTCCTAATACAACCCTGATTTAATAGCTCGTGCAGTTCTGCTGAGGACAGAGCTACAGCTCCACTTGGCACTGGAGGACAGAAGTTAATGGCCCTGGCTTTAGCTGACCAGTTCAAGCAGAAACATTTAGCCAATAATACCACTAGCCAACACATAACAATATCTATTATGCTGACAGCTCTCCAATTTTTCTAAGATTATCTGTGATAGTACACATTCCGGTAGATGAACATTTAAGGGCTTCTGCTGTGCAGCGAAGGACTTGTGATGAGCTGCCAGTCTCTTGAGCCAGTGTCACTGCTATTCATTTTCTGATGCCTGGCCTCGCATGTGCCTACAGCACAGTGACATCGCCACAATACACCAGGAATACATTCATGGCTGCCTTGCAGTGGTTAGAGCCCAGGACATGTTTAAAGGCTAGTGAGTCTATTTCCTGCCATATTTTACTGGTCAAATTGTTACCATCATAAGCAATAACATTCCCTCTCTCTTTTTTTGAGAGGAACTTACGTTTAACATTCTGGAAGACCTGCAACATGCATGTAAAGTTTGTAGCAAATAGGTGCATCACCGGCATATATATATATTGAATAATAGGGACTTCTGAGGGCTACACGAGTGTACACAGACATGACCCAAGCCTCCCTGGCATCAGGGGAGAGCATTGATAACCTCAGCTGTGTTGAAACAGCTCATGCATGGGGACAGCAGACCTCTGTGGGACATCAGGCTTGCTCACTGT
Organism: Ibycter americanus; assembly: GCA_035590275.1. Classification (NCBI taxonomy): domain Eukaryota; kingdom Metazoa; phylum Chordata; class Aves; order Falconiformes; family Falconidae; genus Ibycter; species Ibycter americanus. Next base: position 53,030,918 of record JAVJGI010000065.1, read on the forward strand.
TTTCCACAGGCTGGAGCACAAAAGCACTTTTAATGCAACAGCTCTGGGCATTACACTGAGCTGTGCATTGTCGCACACAGCCTGCCTTCCCAACAGGAACATTCTTGTCTCTACTTACATTCCTGAAGTGGCAGAGTGGTGCAATAAAACTACCCAAAATACACATGGCAGCTTTCACTGGTTTGGAATTTACTCCTCTTTGCACACCATTAATGCTAAAAGGTAGACAGGACAGATTTGAGGTAGAACAATTTTACAGTCCTTTAAAATGTCATCATATTGTGTTGCAACGCAAGCAGGTTAGTAGGCAATATCCAGCCCTCACTGTCCGAGCTGCAACTCTTCTCTCCAGGAGCGAGACCACACTACTCCTCCTCCATCCAGCTC
>JAVJGI010000065.1:53042052-53089156 GCA_035590275.1 Ibycter americanus
GGCCGCGGCCGAGCAGCCTGTGCGGTGCCCCGGGCTCCCGGAGGCCGCCGTCCCCTGGCTGTCGCCCCGCCGGCGCCGCGGGCACCGACACCCTTTTTCCCTCTCTCGACATCTGTGTCGCGCCCGCGCTGAAGGAGCCGCGGCAGGGAACGGCTGAGCTGCAGCATCTCCCCAGGCCGTGCCCCAGGCTCGGAGAACGGGGTGTGTGGTGCAATGACTAAGCTAGCGCCTGTGCTTCCAGTGCGATGTGCTTTGCTTTTTTTTTTTTGGTGGGGGGGAGCGGTGGGGGGGAGCATAATAGAGAAGACACGGTGGCTTCCGCCTGTTCTTTAATTCTAATCGCTAGGGAGAAAAGCTAATGACAGTGATAAAACACGGGGGGGGGAAAACACAAATGGAGTCTGTCAGGCTTGTCAAGTTTCACTCTGACGCAAAGAGAGCGACAGAGAGCGTGCAGGTCTGTCATTTGTGCTTAATTTAAAAAGTAGAGTTTAAAGGCTTCCTGCAGATGTGAAGAAATTTTATTCCTACTTGTTAACATTCGGAAGCTATAAATAGGGATATTTAAGTAGGGAAAATGGGCACACCTTTACATTTCTCTGAAACATTCTAAGCACAGCATGTTTTGCAGTGAGTAGAAAATAGCAAGTGTTTTAACTGGAGAAAGCATTTCTCTGTAGCAGGTAGCACCAATGTGAAGTTTTGCTTGACTTTGATGAGAAGGTTCTTTTTTTTCATATGTTTTCTGTGTTCAAATGTTCAGGCTGGCAATACTGTTTAGAAAAGGGGGTGAGAAGTATATGTGTGAAACATAATTCTGTACTGTTTGTTTGATTTTTACTGCATTAACTGACATAGCTGTATTTGTCATATTAAGTGAAATAACTTGCAGTGCCAGTGTGTAGTCATCTTGGGTTTCGGCTTTTCTTTTACTGTCTACTACAGGGAAATTGTGCTGACAGTGTTTACATTTTTATGCCACTTGTTTGGCATTCCTTTTAAAATAATACCTATGGGAGGAATAGACTTGAAAACTGTTTGAGCTACTAGTACTCAGACCCAGTTGTTGTTTTCTTCCTTTTTTCCCTCTAAATATATTGTTACTTGTGCTATTGTTCTGAAGTTCCCAGAATTCTTATGAAAATGCACTTAAGTAGCTTTTATGAGTTTCCCAAATGATCCTTTTCTCTTAGGCTCCATCATCTATGTGACTAAAAGTCAGGTCTCCACATTGCAAAAAATACACTCCTGTGAGCACCTTACTTCCCAGGCAGTTACTGAGCAACATGATTTTGTATAGAGCTGGAAAGCTGCATGTTTTTGAAACACCAGTATGTCCTAAACCCAGTTAATTATTTAAGTGCATAACAGGACTGTTCAAAGAGGAACTTACATTACTGATGAGACACATCACCGAGGCAGAGTTCTTCAGTTAGAGAGGGGAAAGGTCTCTGTTTTGAGGTAACTAGGAGGGGTAAGAGGAAATAGCGATGATAATGCTCAACACTTTCACCCTGGATTTTCTCATATGTACCTTTTTAACATGAATTTTCCTGGAGTGAGCGCTTTAGATTGTGTGTGATTACACTACACCTGAGAAACGTAATTTTCTTCATAGGGCAATTAATGTAAGTAATCATTCAGCACCTGGTTTTGTAGAATTGGTACTAGAGTTTTGTTTTCCTACTGGAATATGAGAACTACTTACAGGTTTTGTGACTCGCTGTCTTTATTTTGGTTTGTGGGCTTCCCCCTCAGTTTTTGCCTTAGAATTGGAATCAAATAAAGACATTGTACAATTTATTTGCTAATAATTGTGTGATTTTGATTCAGCAGTATGCAGAAGAGTGCAATTACATTGCTAGATATTTGGCCCAAGTTATGGAAATAATTACCAATTTTTAAAACATCTTTTACCAAACTGCACATCAAAACCTATTTGATGGGTGGCTGTTGCCTTGAAATAGCCTTGCTGCAAATACTACATAAAACCACTGTGAATTTCATGTAAATTTTTGTGATAGTGAAAACTTGCTGTTTCTGTAAATTTCTTTTTTTCTGTTTTGTGAAAAGTGTGCTGTCATTTTCAGATTTCCTCTATAGAGCTTAAAGTAACTGTCATTAAATGCAAAGTTTTTTGCTGAATGTTCTTACAGATGGTTCATTCAGAAGTTGAAATTACGAAGCCTGATAGTTGGGCAACTTAACCAAAAAGTCAATTCTCTTAGAAGTGCAATTCTAGAATACATTTTATATTTAATAGTTGGTTTTCACATGTATTGCTTTAATAAAAATATTAACATGGCTATGACAAATCGCTGTAGTTGGATTTGCAACTGCTATCTCCATTCCCAGGATTTTTCCTAACTAGGTCATTAATACAGAAAATAGCTTTGTCTCCTCTTTGTCTTTTCTGTGCATTCACTTTCTTCAGTGACTGATCTTTGAAATCTGTACAATGGTCTGTTTAAATAAATAGAGGAGCAGTGTTTATAAGACCAATCTGGCTATTTCAAAAAGATTGGGTAAAATACACCAGTTACTGGAATACGTAGTTTTCTAAAGCAGAGAAGTTTAATTGGATTCAAGGAGGAAGACTGGAGGATAAAACAGATACTGAATGAAAGAATTGATATTTAGGATGGCAGCAAGCTTAAGTTAAAAAAAAAGAAATTTGAAATTGTGTTGTAATTTTGTTGTTAACATAAAACCATGTGACTACAAAAACCATGTTTGATTGCTTGTGAAACTTGTTATTCTTTGATTACCTTTTGTGGTAGAAAGTACCTTTCTGAATATAGGTTGGGGTTTCAGGTGATTGTTTTGTTTTAAATAATGCTGCCTGAGACCTAATCAGTTCTGTGATTTCAGGGTTTAATTTATTTTTCATGTTCAAAATGTTCTGTTTTGGGGGTTTTTTTGCAAGCAAAATATAAACCAGTTTATTAAATAATGTACAGGTGTGCCCAAATTCCCTTGGGCCAGATGTTCTGCATATAATCCATAACTATTTCTGTTTGTAATTAACAGAATGTATTATTTATATATATAGAGAGAGCGGGCACTATGAATCTTCCTAACTGACTTGTGCTGGTGACAAGTTGGAGATACTGGGAAGAATGTCTGATCCTTGTCAGAAGGTGAACCTGTACGCTATGGAGATCGTGGTTTTCTCATTATTGACACTGGGATTTCTTCGGGTTTTTCAGAGCAGTCAGTATGGGGTTTTGCGTTGTGATGGACTGTTCCATTCTGTAAATGCTCTTTTAATTTGGCACAGGTTAGCTAGATACATCGTGTTCCAGATACAGGCAGCTTTAAGGGTATGGTTACTACACTAAATGAAACGGGTACTGGTTTCCTCTTGGAGCTTCATCAGCTTAAGTTTTAACTTGCTTTAAGTGTTTTATTTGAAACTTTTTATGAAGCAGCTGGGTGTAAAGCCTGGTCTTGCACATAAATGCTGGACGCAATGCGCTTTCGTAATGGACAAGAGTTTCTTGGAAGGCCCTATCCATTAACTTAAGGATGAACCTTTGTAAGGTATTTCACGTGAGCAAAACTGATTCTTCAAAAAGAGTTAACATTGACTTTCAGAATACTTGTCTTGGATTTCTACTTGTTAAGAAATTTTTTATCTCCATTTAAAGATCAAAGAATACAGTTTTTTTTAAGTTCTCCAAATAGTAATTGGTATTGAGAGCACTGATAAAGATCCCATGTTATCAGATCAACAAATTCTTTACTTCTCCTTTTAAAGCTTTTTACAGTGCTAACTAAGTGCACCTCAGAAGTTTGTCAGAATGCAGAACACAAGTAAAAAAGAAAACCATGATCTAATAAAAATACATTGGACTATAATCCTATAATTGTTCTCAGATTGGATACAAGTGATTTAAAAACACTCATAGTGTTAAATCGTCTTTACAAATCAGTGATTTAAAAATGTTGTGTTGTGCAGGAATTTAACTGGCCTATCGCACTGGTTTTAAAGCAAATTCTGGCATGATTTTAGACTTCTAAAAAAAATATTCCAAAGGAGGTACAACTATTTGACATCTGGTTAAAACTGCATGGAAGAAATGACAGAATTGGCTGCTATCTTGAAGATTATGGGGTATTCTGTAAGAACTGGAAAATATGGTAATGACTACATTATTAAGCCATATTTCATCGTAAATAATTGGTTATCCCTGAAGATGTCACCCACCGCTGGAATGGGGCAGATGGTGGGCTTTTAAGGTGTGTTTTGTTTTGTTTCCTTGAAAAACAGTGTTTTGCCGTAAGCAGGGCTTCAGATGCCTGCTGTTTTGTCCTCCCTAAAACATGCACTCATCCCTGGTTTATGGTGATAAATAGCAGTGTGCTTTTGCCTCGATCATTTGGCAGGTCACCACCTCTCTAATCCCCAAAGGATGGTTGTGAATATTCTGAAGAGCTACCATTTCTTGCAGGGACCAAAGGTTTTGAAAGTTTCCTTGATCTTCCCTGCTCTGTGTGTGTTGTATGTGGTAGTCTGCACGATAAATATGATGGCATATTAGCAACTTTGGGAAATGTTTTGGTGGTTGTTTTTTTCAAATGTGGGGAAAAAAAAAAATATTTTGCAAACAGTTTTGACCTGAGCACGTGTTATGTATTGGTTTCCTGTTGGAGAAAGTAGTCTTTTAATGTTTCAGGTAGACCACTTTAATCTCAAGCCTTCATACAACCGTGGACCGGGAATTTGTCTTTGCCGGTTACTCCACAACACGCTATTACCTTAAAGTGTTGTTCTCAGCCAGTCATATTTAAGAGTGAGTGTTCTTTTGAATTCCAGTTCTGTCAGACAAGAAAAAAAACAGGGTGTTACGCCACTGGAAAGTAAATCGTGCTGTCTTTCTGTGGTTGAGTCACCATCCCTGGGGGTGTTTAAAAGACATGTAGATGTGGCACTTATGGACATGGGTTAGTGGTTGGACTCAATGATCTTAAAGGTCTTTTCCAACCTAAATGATTCTGATTCTGTTAATGTATAAGTAACTAGAGACTATTAAATTAAGGTGTCGTGTGTGAGAAATGTAATGTTAGTGAACTTTAGGAAGTTTCTATCCCTCTCTCTTATAATCATTAGAGTATGACTCTTCATAGTGAGGAAGCCAAGATTTACAACTGAATTATCTTTGCTTTGAAGGGAAAAAAAAAAAGCACCAGGTGATCTTCAGGCTGCGTAAAAGTAGTCATGTCAAGTGATACCATCTTGGTTTTCTGTGGAGAAAAGAATCTGTCCTGCCAGCTAACATACTTACAGTGAGTTTAAATCTGTGATCTTTACCATTGTATCAAATCTTTACTTTTTTCTTTTCTTTTTTCTTCTGGCATGTGCACATGACATGGAACTGCAGGGGCAGGAGGAGGAGTATGAAGATAGTACAAAAATGTTTAGCATTCTGAGAATTGTGGAAACAGTATGTGTCTTTTGTGAAGGAAACTAGGAAATTTACAGCCTAGGTGAAGACCTTAAAGGCAGTCAGAAGTGGTTCATAAATGCCTTATTTCATTGTTGAGGTTCACCCATAGCTTTGGTATCTAGCATCTTTTTCATGACTCATACATAAAAGAAAGTTAGGACAGTCTTGTCAGAAAACCACAGGATGCAGGTTTATGGGCATCAAGGGGGGAAAAAAAATTCTCAGTGCCAGTGAAAGACAGCAAGTGGAATAGTAAAGAACAGATAAGAAAATCCTTTAAAAGACTAAGCAACCACTAGGCTACAAGAGAAGACAAATTACTAGGCATAGCTGGATAATATTTTGATTAAAATGTGAAGCTGCAGGAACACATAGCTTATGAATGAATGATAAACAGTTTGGGGAAGCAGTGAGTATCAGTTGCAGAGTTGTAAGGTAGGAATGCAAAATGAAACATCTGGAGTGGTGGGAATACAGAAATTAGTACGAGTCTTTACACCTATACTGTTAATCTGTGAACAGTGAAAGCCACTGCCATTTGTCTCTTCGCAGAATGGTAGGCTGTGATGACAGCAGGTTGTATTACCTATTGACCCAGGAAATCTTTGATACGGTTCTCACCTGCACTCTTGATTACTGTGACATTTGTTGAGTGTTTTAACATCTAGGGGAAAAGCTTAATCAAAAATGACAAAAACCCACCTTTTTTTTTTTTTTTTTTTTTTTTTTTTTTTTTTTGTTAAGACTGGAAGGTGTAAAAGCTGCAACTGGAAAAAAAAATTGTATTTACCCATCATGTTAAGACTTTTATTAACTCCTAATAAAAGTACGATGAAAAGCATGACAATTAGCCACTCGGAAAAAAACTGAAAGAATAACATGAATTAAATATACTTCCAGTAGGAGAAAGCTTATTGGAATTACTATTCCAGAGGTTAAAAAATAATACTGAGGCAGTAGATTTGCATGCAGAATACTGGATTGTGTCATGAATATTATAAATAGCTTCCATAATTTCTCATTGCATGTGAGAAAAGGCACGGCAAGCTTTGGCAAGCATGAAGGTAATGTTTATTTCTGTCTTGCTGAACTTCAGCTTTACTGCTCTCTTTTCTTGCTGCTACTTTACCCTTTCTTTGTGCTAATACATCCAATTACATGCACTTTAAACTCTGTGCAGACAGGTTTTTCGGTTGTGTTTTGGTGGGTTTTTTTTAAATATAACGTAAAGGACTTCCAGCATCACATTACAGTCTGGTTCCATTGAAGAGAAAATGCAAATTTCAATAGATCAGGGAATTGCACTAATTGTCTTTTATGAGATGCAAATTCTTAGGTGACTGTTAAATCAGCTGAACAAGTGTTTGCTTTGGGGGAGTTTGCTGGGCAGCCTGGCCTTTGGAACAGGTCTTGGGAACAGTTTGACACCTTACGTTGCTTCTTTTCTACCAGTTTGTTACACCACTCCTAACAGAATGGCCTGCACACTCACTCCTCAGAAGCCAAGTGGCTTAGTTCCAGGCGGGGTCCAGGACACACAGGAGCTGGGAGTCTTTCTGAGAGAAAAGCTCTTGTTTGTAGTTTGCCACAGCCTGTCAGCAGCAGTGCTGACTGCAACCAACATATACAGCTTCTCGAGCTGTCCTGTGCTGGCCCAGCTACTGCACTTCTGTGGAGGCAGCTCAGGTGCCCTTTTCATGCCCTTGGTTGACTTTAAATCTGTTCAGTGATTTAAATTAGTTCAGAAAGCAGAGTTGTTTTGGAGTAAGTTAAACTCTACCAAGTACTTAAAGGCCATTCAGGCCATTTTGCAAGTAGTTTGAGTATTGGGGCATAAAAAATTGTCAGACCTGATGGATACTGTAGGTTGACAGAGTGCCTAGCAGTGTAAACTGGAAGAAATTTGGTTTGAACAAAACCACCTTTGATTTATTCTCCTGACTTCTGATGATCTCACTTCTGTGTTAACTCTTCAAATAAATCCTAAAAGTAGAAATCTTAAAAATTGGTATATAAGGTGGCATAATCTGAATAATAGGTGATTTTGAGTAACTTATATGTATATTGTCAAGTGATTATTGATAGCATTAAGTTTAGCTCACCTTTCAGTACAATTCAGGGATAGAAATTCGATTTCCATCAGCTGTTAAATTAAGAAGCAATATTTTAGGAAATATCCTAGGAGCAATAATTAGCAACACCAATCTTAGTCCATCCTCATTGCAGAGTAATACCACTCCTTTTCATTGACTGTTCTGGCAGCCATAGTATGGAGAATCCTCATTCACCCAGAAGCAAATCAGTGAAAGGTACAGAAAGAAGAGAGAATGGAGAGGCTGAAGACTGGCAATCAGTGCTGAAGTCAGAAACCTGCAGTAACTGAAATTCCGATTGTGTTTGCCTGCCCCAGGAGGGAGGAAGAGGGTTGGGTCTGGTTAGAAGCAGAGTTCCTGCCAGCGGCTCTCCACTCTCACCATCCAAATTGAAGAACTGTCAAAGTTATACCAACTGCTTCCCCTCTCCCCACCCCAGAAGCCTTTTAATTCAGGTAGATACTGCTGCTGATGTTTGGTGAGCGTTCTCTTGCAATTACTGTAAATCAAGTAACAAGCAGTTCTAAGGCCCTGTGTATCTGTAACTTGTTAAGCTCAAATATGATTTTGTTTTTTAAATTTTTTTTTCTATTATTTACTGTTTAGCAGGTGTTAGCCTCTCAATTTCTTCATTCTCTTTGATAAATCTGTTCCCTCTAACAGGTGTCAATCTTTTTTTCTTTTACTGATTTTACTTGCTCCTTTCATATTTTTTTATTTGACTCTATTTGAGTGTTCACTTAGTTGCTCTGAAGCGATGGTTCCTTGCTGTTCTCTGTATGGGCCCCAACTGACCATGTTTTTCACTAGTTGTACCTTGGAATGGTATGTTGTCATTGTCTGTTGCAAAAGAGGGTTCTGTTCGTTCTGGTGTCATGTCTTACAGTTCATCGCAGTGTCAAAGGGAGATCCCAACATCTAACTTCCAAGTTGATTTAGGAGCACATCATCTGTGCTTACCCCCTTTTATGCTCTCTGCTTCATTCCTATCAACTGTAGGAGACAATACAATGTCTCCCACAGCTTTCTGCAGCCATAGGATAAAACACTGTAGAGTAAGTGTATGTTGGAGGGAAAGGTGTGTCACCTTTGATCTTGATTACAGGCACAGAAATGTTCTTTCTATGTTTAGTTTCCACTGGCAATCTTCCTTACAGTTTGTGCCAGCCATCTGGCTTTGGTCCAGATCCAGTCATTTCCTCTCAAAGCATGAGCTTCTTCAGAGAGTTTCATAGTCCTTAAAGCAGTTCATTCTTTGGATCTCTAGAACAAATCATGGAGAAGGGTGCTGTGTATTAAAAATATTTTTCAAGGTAGGGAACAGGAGACTGGTTTGCTAACATGTTGGGGTTTTTTTTTTTTTGTGAGGCTGCGTACTGAATGTGAAGCACTGTGTTGTCCATTATATATTTGGAAAAATTTAAATTAAAATCCTCTAGCAGTTGGAGCAGCCCCCTTTTAGATGATGTTGGAAAACTGTGCCTGTTTGACTTCCTTGTTCATTAAATGTCTGAGGAATGGTCTTTTGACAAAAATCTTTGAATACCTTAGAAGAATGAGAAAGGAGTTGATGCTTCTTGTGTCTAGTTAGTGTTAGTCCTGAGCATGAACTACTGCTGCAAATTCACTAATCTGCTGGGTAAGCTATGAAGTAATTACGTTTTTTCAGGTTTTGGATTTTAACTGGAGTGGCATTGTGCAGCCAGCTTAGAGAGGAAAAGTTCATGGTAGCTAATTTTAGGCATCTAATTTAGATGTTCTGGATCTCTTTGCATTCTCCATTACCTAAACAGAGCCCAGACATTGATATCGGTGTCAGTTAGAAATACCTAGTATGAATCCTTTGTGGGATTAAAGTAGTTTGCAGGTATAAGCTTGCTGTCATCTCAGAATCCTGACAAATGTTGGTCCCTGCCATCCTGTCCCCCCTTCGCCCCCAATATAACTAGGCCAGGAGGCTTCGGAGGTTATAGAACTTTAACAGAATTATGACAGGATTTTTGTGATGTAGGGAGGTTAGTACTCAGCAGTGATGTTAAAAGGCTTAGAGCACTTATACTGAATTTTGAAACATCTGTCAGGGCTTATAGGACAGTTTCCTGAGTCACTGAGAACGGTTTCCGCTACATTATTATAAAGATGGATATTTGTAGCCTTCCAATGTGTTGGGAGGGTGTTTACTACCCATGGAAGTTCTTAGTGCTTTTAATTTGGGGATTCTGCAGAATCATAATTTAGTTGCCAGCAATCCCTTTAATATACTATCTTTGAAGACAGCTAGGAGTTTCCTACTCTGTGTGTAGACTGTAACTAAGTTAGAACTCCTTTCCAGAAGTGAGGCAAAGCATTAATTTTTCATCTCTGGAAAGAAATATTGCCAGGCTAGTATCTTATTGTAAAGCCACTGCTCTCTGTAGTTTACGGGAGGAAAGTTTACATGGCTGCTTCCAGAACAGAGAGTGCTAGCCACACTGGAACAAAAATGGAGAGGGAGTTGAACAAACCTCTCTGTTTCTGGAAAACCATAATCACAAAGGTGTTTTGCATATGAGAAGTATTCATTAGGATGCTGTACATGAGCAAATATCATGACAGTTTGTCTTTCCTCACCCTTCTCTACATTTCATTGTGAGTTTTGTTGCTAGTATGGAGAACAGGCTGAAATATTCCGCTGGGAAATAAAGCTGGTGCTTGTACATATAAGAAAAAGATATGACATACAATAAAAAAGCTTTTAAAATTACAAAGTTAATGTGATGATTAAGAACCTGCAAGGGCTTGCTTCGATTTTTCTGAAAGCTTTAAGCTGACCTGAAAATAAGCAGCGAATGCAGATGGGTAAAGCGTGTTGAGCAAAACACTGTGAGTGTTTGGTTTGGAATTAATTTTGTAGTTTACCTCTAGTCTCATGTAATTTTTTTTTTTTGTTTTACCTGCTGTGAGATAGTATAGTACTGAGGATACTGGATGGTATTACTTTGGGGATTTATATGCTTCAGTTAAACATGCCTACAGGGAAATCTGGTTTGAATTCATACTTTTATATATACAAAAAAGTATAGAGCTCTTAAAAAAAAAAAAAAAAGTTGATTCATCATTTTCGAAGTTTTTTAACTTGGAAAATACTTGAAGAAAGTCTCTATATTTTTTGTTTGCTGATGTGCCCCTTCACTTACCTATTTCCACGTAGCATTTTGGCAACATACTATTTCAGCACTGATTTAAAATTTCAAACTGCTTTTCCAGTTGGTAGTCAATTAGGAGAGGGAGGCATTCTCACCTGGCACGATCATTTACCTATGCATGTTGTTGTTCATGCGCTTCTGCCTGTACTTCGTGTTTAAACCATAGAATTTGGGTAGTGTGTGTGTTTTAGCATGTTTCCAGAGTTCTTAGCATAAAGGAACCCAGGATTATGTTTGGCTAGATAGCAGTGCTAGTAAGTAATAGCTGTCAGACAAATTGTGTTGACTTTACATGCATGTTAAAGCAAAAATGGTGCACGGTGTGTTTTGAGCAAATAATTCGGTAAATACTTTGATAGTGTACAGGGGAGAAATTAATAGTATCTTTTTCTCTTTCTGAAATGGAAAAGTGGGTTTTGTGACTTTGAAATAATTGCATGTGTTAAGGAGTCACTTATTTCTGCTAGGATGTTTACTAATGTCTCAAAGGGTTAAAGTGATATGTGCTAGAATGGCTTTAAGTTTTTTGTGGTAGTGGAATATTACTTTTGCTACTGATAAACCTGTGTAACTCAAGGGCTACTTTTGAGTAGAGTACTGAAAATGTCATAAAATTACTCTATCAAGTCACTTCACTGACTGCTTACCTCATTGGTTTGCTTCTTTTTTCCTTAGTTTACTACTTTTCCATGGCTTCTCTTGAAATGCCTGCGTTGTTTTCCTGTGTATAATTGAGTGATAGTGCAGTGTAGGAATTTTTTTTCATTCTAGCCCTATTGTCAGTCTTGGAGTAGAATTTAATTAAGATTACATCTTCAGCTAGTTCACTGGCTTTGTCATTTTAGTACAAAATTCTTTGCTTATGTCATGATATTTGGTATTTGTAACTATAAAACCTCTTAGCCAGGCAGCTATTTGTAACAGCTTATAATTTATACATTCTCACACAATTTAGGCATGTATTGGGCACAAAGCAAACATCTAATTATGAAAATCATTAGCATGAATGAGTATTAAAGCCCAACAGCAATATTAGCCACATACACAGAGATTTCTTTTTTTGACGCTGGATCTCAATTTTCACACATCTTGTTTTCCCCATGATTGTCAAGCAGGGAGAATGAGTTGGCTTTAAGACATTTTCATTATTATCATATACGTATGTTATGCAGATTGTTATGAAACGTCCTTGTTTAAGTTTTGTTTTCTTTCTTACGAAAGAAAAAAGTTCCAAATCAAGAAAAAGCTTTCAATGGACCAGCCTATACACTTTCTCTGTATGTAATAATTCTTCGCCTGTCTGAAGACCTAAGCAGGGTATGAGATAAAACATCAGAGAAATGTGATAAGCTTTGTAAAAGTGAAACAGTGTATCATCATTACAGGTTGGCAAATTTTTTCTTACCTTTATAGAAAGTATATTTAAGAAATAGTTCACATTATACGCGAGGTACCCTATACGCTCTTCTGAATTGCTTGGGGTGAAAAGTCTGAACAGGATTCACTGGGAAATCAGTGAGCTAGAAACTGGTCGCCTTACAGCCTTCCAAACCATTTGTCCATCATCTCTTGAGTCCCATTCATTTATAATGTAGGAGGGGCAAATATTAATGTTGACAATCGGGTTTTGCTGTATCAATAATCTGAGTTTTCCTTAACCTTGTGAAGAACAGAACAGGCATCCCATTCACATGCAGGTTGACAGATCTGGTGTTATTGTTTAAACTTGGGCATTTTGCTTTTGGTTTTAACACTGAGGTTCAGTGAAACGATATTGCTGTGCTTGGTGTGTAGGTATAATTTTGACAAAGTGGATCTTTATGGTAAGTGGAAATACGTAGCTTTTCTATTTATATTTTTTGGTTGAACACACATTGTACCACTCTGAAGTTTTTTATTTACATACATGGGTGTATAAAAATAAATATTAAAATACCTACGTTTAAGGATTTGTATGTATGTGTATATGTCTAGAGATATATATATATCTTAAGACTTTATCAGTGTTGTGCTACTAGAAGCTCATAGTTCTAAGGCTATTTCTAAAGGAAGAGATCATTTAGTACTAGTGAAACCTTTATACCATATGCTGTTTTCTGTAGGTAACTACTTATTGCTGTAAATTCATAATAGCAGTTTGGAGAGTGGAAGAATTGTTGGGGGTTTTTTGTGTTTTCAGTACTTTCTACATAGTCTGTTATGGACGCAAATGGCCATGTACCAGAAATTGGCTACAAAATGTGGAATTGGTGTAAGGAGAATAGGGGGATTAATTGTCATTCTGACAGTGTTCATAGTGAAAAGCCAAAAGACTTTGCTGCTTAATTACTTGGGAGGGGATCAACAACGAAGGGTCAGGTTTGCAAAGAGCTCTGTGGTTGACAACTTGAGAACTTGTGAGGTGGTGGTCACTGTGGTTGGGCAGCGTGATGGCAGGTGAGGATCACTGTGAATGGAGAGGGAGACCAGCTAGAGACACTAGCTAGAAACTAGCAATACAGTTAATTTTTAGAAGTAGGTCGGCTGATGGGTGTTTTCAGTATGGAGTATGTACAGCAGGGGTGGGGTTTGTTCTAATGTTCTGGGTCTGTTGAGGATTTGGGATTAGCCATCATCCTGTTCTTTACCAAAATGGAATCTTTTCATAACCTTTTAAAGAAAGGTGAATATAAAAATAGATGTGTCCAGAAGCAGGTTAGTGATGCAGTTTTGAAGGCTGGGATAAATCTGTAGAAAGATTTTTTTTTTTTTTCTTTTTATAATTTTTTAAATCGAAGATAGATTGTGATCTTTATATACTAGGAAAAATGGTTTCAAGGACATCTGTTAATAAAAGATGAAAGATGAATTATATATCAGGAAAACTAATCAGACTTCCTAATCACCTTCCTCATAAGCACAGGGGATTATTGATTTTGGTGTACTATCTTGTCAATTCCTTTCAGTGCAGGAAAGTAGTTTTCATGTAGTCTCCAGTTGCAAACTCTGAAACTAATTGATACCGTAGACTTCAAATCTTACAATTGTTACACCTGCATAATATAATGAAATATTTGTATGGCTAGCAAGCAACAGTATGGGTAAGTGTTTACTTACAATTTTATGCCAAGTGGTTTGTTGGTTTTGTTACCATATGCCTAAAACCTGTGATAGACATTTATAGCCCCTTATCTCTCTGCCCCTTGGTTAGAGATTGTTTAAGAGCAATTGTTTCTTTATTGCCGCCTCCAAAGATTTAATTGTGGTGTTCGGTGGTGAATAAATACTGGTTGTTTTCAAGGTTCAGTCCCAAGGGCGCTTAAGTCAGTTTACATTGAAGGTCCTGCAATCTTTTCCTTTGCTGTCCTGTTCCTTCAGCTGCAGTCATCCTTGCCTCTTGTTTCTTGTATACATGCTGATGCTTCTGCACAGAGTTGGTTCAAGAAGCTAAACTGGAAGACTTTTCTTTCTCCCACCCGCACCCCCTGCCTTTTGGCAGAGGGACACCCAGTTAACATGAATGCTCAGCCCAGGGGAGAGGCCAGGTGCGCCTCAACCTCACTTTGATCAGTGCAAGCTGCAGTGCTGCACCAAAGTAATACTGCAGATGAACCACTTCCGAAACAGTTCTTACTTTTAGAAGCTCTGTGCAGGCATATCCCTGTAAAATATTTCAGCATTTACTGTCAACAGGTAGGATACACAGTTTGGATTTTTAAAACAATATGCCTTCTCCTTCATGATTGAAGGCCCTCAAAAGCTTAAACTGAGAAACGAGGAAGTGGTTTAGATTGTAAATAAAATTTTGTTAGGGCTTTGAAACATGGCTTAATTTCTGAATACTGATGATGTAAATCAAGAAGTTGTGTTGTTGCATTAATACAGGTTGTAATTTTGTTTTTGTTCAAGTCTTGAAACATTGATTTGCTTTACACATTACAGTGCTATTTTATTTCTGTTCTGTTTACAGCTGATATTATTTCAACAGTTGAATTTAATTACTCTGGTGATCTTCTTGCAACAGGAGACAAAGGTGGCAGAGTGGTTATATTTCAAAGGGAACAAGAGGTCAGTGACTTGAAAAACAAAAGTGCTGTTACTACACTGTTCTTGTGTTGCACAGTCTCACTTCATCTTTTCATGCCATGCGGTTTAAATGGTTGGATAGTTTTCTCAGAAAACCTTAAGTTAGCCAAATTTCTAAATATCTGCCTTGTGCTGAACTTGGTAGGTTAGTGTGGTGGTAGTTCCTCTCCCCCCTTAAAAAAAAAAAAAAAAAGTCCTAAAATTTAAGTGAGTTCTTTATATATGTACCTGGTATGCTCAGTATCATTTTACAGAATTGCCTTTGGACTTTCTCCTAAACTTTACACTTGATCAGTTTGATCTAAGACAAATCATTATGCTTTTGAAGATCATGTAAGAAAAGTTTATTAAAAAAGATACAAGTTAAGATGTAAGGACAACAAGATAAGATGGTTCAAAATGTGAAGAACTAGGGATCTGATGTGTTTTAGGATCCTATGAATCCAAAACAGTGGGAACAGCTACTTCCCAGAAACACGTGAGCGTTTTCAGTTCAGAGGGTAGGAGGCCTTTCCCTCCTACAGTTAACGCAGCTTTTCAGCTGGTTCTTTGCAATGGTATTCAGCTGTGTGATAATGCTGTAACGTATTCTGTCCATTCAGCAATGCAGATACATTGCTGAGTTTTTTTTATATCCAGATAAATTGATTGTGGATTTTTAATTCAGCTTGTTTGTGCATGAAGTATACTAATCTTTAGGCACTGTGGTTTTTTCAGCAGAATCGTGCTTCTTTCATTGTGTGTTGCAAATGATGCTCAGTTACCAAACAGCCGTTCAATATTTTGCATTTCATCCTCACTGTGATACTATTTATAAAACATTTCACCAAAAATGACTTACTGGTTTTACTGTGAGGTTTTTGAGAGGTAGTGAAAGGAAAATACTATTGCTGAAAAAGCCACTGAAATACTATACTACTACACCTGGACAGCTCATAGCTCATTTATCATTTAGTCTGCTGTGTAGACTTAACTAAGGCACAGAGAGATCAAGGTCAAAAGTGTCCACCTGCTCGGGATCTCTGACTTTTTGGATGCTTGTTTAGAGTGGAATTATTCTTATTGGTTGGCTTTCAGCTGTTAGTGCTCAGTTGTTCTGTAAGTCAAAACCCAGCTGTCACGTTATTTCTTCATAGTGTAAAAAAAAAAAAAAAAGACTGCCAAACCAAGTCAGTCTATACACACAGGAATATACAACTGTCTTCTTGGGAGTACATACAAGCTATAGGGAAGAGTTGGACACAAAGGTCATTTCTCTTAGAAATTCTCTCTGCAGAATTTCTGGACTGGAGCTATACATATATAACACTGGAACCTTAATAAAATCTTACAATCAATAATTCTAAATAGTGTAGATTTTAGACTAGGTTAGCCAGGTTAATAACAACTTAGGATAGTTATAAAATTTCCAATACACTCCAGTTTGAGAAGGCAAGCTGAAATGTTGTGCATCATGCACTGAATTCATATGACATTATTTCAATTCTGAGCAGCTGATTATTCGAATCAAATGTGTGAGCAACGAGTGAAACCACTGCCTAGTGCCAGAAAAGGCAGCTTGCTCAAAATGTGAGGGACTAGGTAAGTACTGTAGATAGCTACGCTGAATAGTGTTAGTTGAGAGGATCCTGTCCAAAATTCTTAAAAGTTAAATGAAAGTAGGGAGTAAAATAATGTAAAGTCTCAGAATTAACTAAAACTTCATACTTTTGAGACACTGCAGGAAAAGTAACCTAGCTGAAATAACCTTATCGAAGTTGCCAGGTCGAGTGTGGAGGCATAATGAAGTGTTAGAGCAAAGGTTACCTTTGCAGCCTTGTGTTGGCCTAGAAGTCTGCAGTGATGTGAGTCACTGCTGGGTTCTCCACAGTAACGAACCATCAGTCTGTGTGCAGGGTAGGCTGTTCCTGCACCGATTCTTGCTTGCCTTTGCCAGTAAGTGGTTTGCAGCTTCCGAAGTGAGTGATTTCCGATTGTGTTTTAGGTAGGTGGTTTTTTCAGAAGTTCTGAGCACTGCAGCTCAACAAGTGGGGCTGTCCTCCAAACATGAATCACTAGCTAACGTGAACTTACTTAATAAGCCTGATAACTAGTTGCCTTAAATCTGATATTGGAAATCTGTGGATACTTGTGACTTTGATCTCTGTTTCTTGCTACTGCATCGGGGATAATACAAAGTGGTCTTCTAGTTCTGTGAGGGGAAAGGTTGTTAGTGTCTTTGGTACATCACAATGAGCACTATGTAGAATGAATTAGATGTAAATATGTTAATTCCAGCCTTCGAGTTGCTACAATAAAAAAGGTTGTCAAAGCTAAATTATAAACCTTGATGCCATTTCTGGATACTGTAGGGGAGGAGCTAGGTCTGATGCTCATACTTGATCTTGATGTGCCTTCAGCGGAATGACTTTGTGCAATCATGTTTTTATGAAAAATAGTTAGTTACTCCATGACTAATGTCCTTTAACATTTATTTCCTAGTCTGGAAGCTCTGCATTATGTCCACATTGTGGTGATTAGAGCAATGAGATTTGGAAAAGGACAGGAATGAAAATTAGGCAAAGTGCAGAAACTAATCACATGGAATCGGTGGTTTAGGATTTACAACATAGCTAACTTCTCTGCTCCAGTTCTGTTGAAATCACTTGGGAGAGGTAGCGTAGCCTAGAACTCTTCCAAGCAAACACAGGAATGAATGCCTTTGCAGACAGCATGCCTCTTTACAGGGCTTTGATATGCTTTGTTCTGTGAGTACACACATATTTATATATAAAGATACATTTTTATAGAGGAAGTCTGTGTGCACTGTATTGATAGTAAACTGGGTACAGTATCATAGAGTAAAAATGTAAAATTCATCAAGATGTGTTGTAAAAAGTTTGCTTTCTAATTGACAATTTCTAGTCATTAGTTTGTATGTACATCCTAATGAACCAAGTAACATCAGCTTCAAGAAATATTATGTTTCCTTGCAGAATAAAAGCCGTCCTCATTCTAGGGGAGAATATAATGTTTACAGTACCTTTCAAAGTCATGAACCTGAGTTTGACTACTTGAAAAGTCTAGAAATTGAGGAAAAAATAAATAAAATTAGGTGGTTACCACAACAGAATGCTGCTCATTTCCTGCTGTCTACAAATGGTAAGGATGTTTTATTTTTGCACAAAGAACTTTCTATGTGATTTGAATATTATCTCACCTCTGCTCCACTTGTGGGGTGTTTTTCTGGAATGTTTTGGGGTTGTTCTAATGTCTTCTCTACTTAATATGCAAAATATGTTTTGATTGTAATACTCTGTAAATTACTGACTTATGAATGTAAAAATAATGAACCAGCAACAGAATAGGCATAGTTACAGAGCTACGTTCTGTGGATATACTGACCATGCTATCAATTTACATTCCCTGTTACTCTTTGTAGTTTTTGTGTAAATGGGTTCCTAGTATGCTGAAATGTAGCAGAAGTCTGAATTTGACTTGATCATCCTAATTTTGAAAATTTTTTTTTGTGATCCCAGATGCATTTTTAACAAAAACACTTGAAACACTGTGGTTACAATGCTCTTTGCTTTTCCATTACCAAAACATCATGTGTGCTTTGAAAAGCAACTGTTTAAAAAACAACAGTCACTCTAGGAGGGATATATTTATACCATTTTCACTGTGTACCTTAGAATACATAAAAGCAGTGCAGAAATTACAAGTTGGAAATAACAAGTTTTCATGCACTTTGGGTTTTTTTTTATTTCTTCCAGTATTTTAGGAGTGGTTATTAGGTATTAGGTCTGTATGAGTGTTAGCTCTGTTTCATTTTGATGCATCGTGGAGCAAGCTGTAAATGTAAATGCAGAATTAGGGACATGGGTTAGTGGTGGACTTGGCAGTGCTGTGTTAACAGTTGGGCTCAATGATCTTAAAGGTCTTTTCCAACCTAAACAATTCTCTGATTCTATGGAAAAACTTGCTCTTACTGTCAGAGGAATATGCTTGTTCCTAACAGTTTGGGTCACTTCTTGCCTTGTACTTAAATAACTTTATGTAGGGGCTGATATTCTGCTTGCTGTATGAACTTTTGAAAAGCAGGAATGACTTCTGTCTGCTGGACTTTGAAATTAAAATAATCTTGCTTTCATAAAAGCCTTACTAAACTTAAAGCAGTCTTTGAACTGTGACATCCTCAATGCTTTAAAGATACGCAGTAGTTTGGGAAGGACAGGTTTGTTTCCAGTTAGCTAAGGGTCTCACTCTTTGTGTATTCTTACTTTCTGCTCTTGGAAAGACTTCCCCTAGTAAGACCCAAGAAGTACATGTCTTTGGACACGGAACCCTAAAATATTGGGGCAAGTCCGTTCTCACTTACTGCCTTTGGCTGTCTCTTAGCAGACACCTGGGACAAACTTGGTTTTCCTTAAGGTAGTTAGTGTAAGTAACTCATGGTTTTGTTGGGGTTTTTTCCCTAGTATTTGTCTGTTAAAAAGAATTTAGATAGTCGTACAGGGTTTATTGGTGAATTTTGATAATTGGTATGCAAAACTTCCCTTGTGAAGGGTCATTTTATTGAACGGTAGGCATAAGGCCTTATTGTTGAGGCAGAAACTTGTATTTTATTCAAATTGAACATTACATTGGAGTTAAAATGGAATCCATCTTTTTTTCTTCTCCATTTGCTGATATTTTCATGCGTTTCCCATCTGTACCCTGCAAGTACATGTGTCTGGTATATTTGGTTTGTTTGTTTTTTGTGTATCAATTCTGCTAAACAATACAGCTGAAGGCAAAGTACTTCAAGTATACCTAGGAAGGACTGTACTCTGTGTTACATTGTTTAAAGGATTCCATCAGGGTCCTTTCTGTTGCAGGCAGTGGAAACCTAGATAGATAAATAATGTCCACTCTGCTGCCTCTGTTACTCGGTGATTTTTGTTTTGAGTTTAATTCATTCTCAAGCATGTGAATTTTTGGTTTTAGATAAAACTATTAAATTATGGAAAATAAGTGAAAGGGATAAAAGAGCCGAAGGTTATAATTTAAAAGATGAAGATGGAAGACTTAGGGATCCTTTCAGAATCACAGCACTACGGGTATGTTTCAGCTCTTTGACTTTAAATATCTTTTTGCATGTACTTCTCTACGTTTGTACTACTAAAGTTGTCAACTGAAATGTGTGGATCAAAAATGGTGATTTGGTCAAGGTCATTGAAATTTTTATAAAATAATGGAGACACTTCATTATATCTACTTATATATACACACACACACACATAAAACTATTAAATAAGGTTCCTCTGGAAAACTTGAGGCAAACTTTCATGATTATAATATTATATTATTAACTTCCCAATAGTTTGTTGGTGTTTTTTTCCCTCGGAACATCTTAGCATATTTAAAATGGATTTGAAATTTAAACCTTTTTTAAAATAAAATATTTTATTAGAGACAGCCTTTATCCACCTCAGTATATTCAAATCGTAGAAAAAGATATACTGATTTATTGCCATCAATGAAATATAACTAAATGTTGTTATTCAAGCCTGAAAATACAGCATTTTGGAGTATCTGTGGCTGGGGCTGCACTACTCTATACTTGGTTCATAGAAACCATGGACTCATCCTGCTGTGTTCTTAAAATAGTCCAATGTCCTAGTGTGACATGAAGAAAAGTGCAGGGAACACATTTCAGAGACCCATAGCATACTGACTTCCTGGCTGCATCTAGTCAGCAGAAGATAGCGCTGTAGTGTCTGTGCCCGTCACTGATAAGGAGTAGTAGGTGCCCAGGTGAATCCTTATATCCTCCCTGAGTGCTGCTCTGTGAAACTGGTAGGTAGGGTGCTTCTGTTTGGCTTAAAGCATGTACCGTTGTGAATTTAGGAAGAATTTGACGTTCATTGTGTTGATAATGCTTTTTTTTGGTTTTTCCCGTCCTCAGTATTGCTGATATTAACTTGTTCAGTCTTTTTTTCTAAGAACGAGATTCAAAAATTTGAACAGGGTGCTGGGTATCCTATGGTTAGATAGAAGGTGTTTTTGTCAGAGGCAAGTTCTGAGCATTTGGAAAACCTGATGTATACTTGAATAGTCTTGACATTTTTCTGCTTGCGTAGCAATGTAGTGGTAGGGTTAGTGCTCCAAACTTGGGATCATTTAAAGCAGGAGCTCAAGAAATGAAATCATGTGGAGCTGGGGTTTTTCTTGTTGGTTTTTTTATGTTGTTATTGTTGCCATAAATAGGACTTGAATGGAGGCTGTCACTACTTTCCAAGCCAATGCCACTCCCAATGCTTTTAGGGACTGTGCAGCTGTGGGTTTTGCTTGGGGTTTTTTGCCTTGCTTTTGCTTAAATTGGATATTGATCTGAAGCTTTAGGTCTACATGAGCTTAATGTATAATCATGTTGGGGAAAGATGTCCACTTCCTCTGAAAAGTGTCTTTCTATTCAGTGTGTGGGAGCCAAGATCTGATGGAGTATTCTGATGAAAATATCTAAAGCCAAGGAAATAAATTATGATACACTGTGGGTCCCCAGTGGCTGGGAGTACGTACAGATGAAATTTTGGGTTCTACAACCTTGCCCTTACGTAGGAGTAGACCCACCTCTCTGGGAACATGGAGGGTCCAGCATATGGCCTAATGGTTTTACATGGTACTGGCTATATCACTGAAGGAGTTCATTAGCATCATCTTTAATCTCAAACGTTGTGATATATTTAGGAGTCGTCAAGCTGAATGGGGAGAAGCAACAAAAAGCAAGAACCTCTCTCTTAAAAGTTAGTCTTCTAAATTTGCTCCTTTTCTGGGAAGGGAAGGTTAGGCTAAGCTGCAGACCTTGCCGGGCACTACCTCTTAGAAGAGGTGATGGAATGAGCCAAGTCTGAGCAACAGTTGGCAGAAGGGGAAAAAACCTTGCCTTGAGTTACATCCATATGTTAAAATTATCAGGTTTTAGAGATCTAGGTTGTATGTACCTCAGGCTTTTATGGGCTTTGTTTGCATATTTTCTTATAGAAATATAATCTCCGTTTGTTCATAAAGAAGTAGACATGGAGGAGAAGCAGTACTTCAGAGCTGCATCCTTTGCATAGAAATATGGTATTTCTAAGTACCATTCCTGATAATTCACATTAATGCATTTTCAATTTCACAACCAAGCTAGGAACACTCATGTGGTGAGATAGGGAGATTGTGTAATAAAAAGTAATGGATTAATTATAATCATTACAATTTGATGTAAACAGACTGAGATAAACATGGTGAGAGCAATTACAGAGCTCCTGGATTAATTTGTTTCTTGTTCCAGGAAGACAGATTATCTTGGACACTGTCATAACTTTTTTCTTGGTTGGATGATGTAAGTTAGTGTTCCTTTGAATTGTGTGTGCTGGAACAGCACAGGACATCCTTGGGCAACCTTAAACTATGCATTTGCTGGCCAGTGAAAAGGAGCTAGAGGGAAGCTTAGTTCACCTGACCCTGACAAACCATGTCACCCTTCAGATCAGATAGCTGTGGAAATAGGGCATGCAGGTGTTCCCAAAATCATATTGACTGTTCAGTGAACAAACTGGGGATTTCCTTCGCAAATTGCTCTTACCAATTTCACAGTCACCCCTCTAAGATAGGGGGGTCATTTTTAAATGCTTGTTTCAAATGAACACAATTTTCAAATATCATTATAAACATACGCCATTTTCCTGTTGAATGAGGTACAAAGCCACTGTATTTGACTGGTAACTTCAGCAGAAGTCAGTGTCAGGCTTTGTGTTGCTAGTATGCAAAGTCAGCATTCACAGGTGATTTTGTTACTTTTCTTGCTCTGTGAATTTCAGAACTGTTTAATCACAAGATCAAAACAGAATTCTGTGGTGTGCAATTAATTGTCATAAACAATTAACACACCTGTGGTGTTCCCCAGTGCTCCATACTGGGGCCAGCTCTGTTTAATATCTTTATCAATGATCTGGACGAGGGGACTGAGTGCACCCTCAGTCAGTTTGCAGACAACACCAGGCTGGGTGGGTGATTTTCTGGAGGGCAGGAGGCTCTGCAGAGGGATCTGGACAGGCTGGACCAATGGGCTGAAGCCAGTTGTGTGAGGATTCACCACAGCTCAGTGCTGGGTCCTGCACATGGGTCACAACCGCCCCATGCAGCACTGCAGGCTTGGGGCAGAGCGGCTGGAAAGCTGCCCAGTGGGAAAGGACCTGGGGGTGCTGGTCGACAGCCGGCTGGGCATGAGCCAGCAGTGTGCCCAGGTAGCCAAGAAGGCCATCAGGACCAGGGCAGTGACTGTCCCCCTGTGCTCGGCACTGGCGAGGCCACATCTCGAACCCCGGGCTCAGCTCTGGGCCCCTCACTCCCAGACAGACACTGAGGTGGTGGAGCGTGTCCAGAGGTGGGCAATGAAGCTGGTGAGGGGTCTGGAGAACCAGTCTTAGGAGGATTGGCTGAGGGAACTGGGGGTGTTCAGCCTGGAGAAAAGGGGGCTTAGGGGGACCTTAACACTCTCTACAACTACCTGAAAGGAGGTCATAGGCAGGTGGGGTCGGTCTCTTCTCCCAGATAACAAGCAACAGGACAAGAGGAAATGGCCTCAAGTTGTGCCAGGGGAGGTTTAGATTGGATATCAGGAAAAACATACTCACTGAGAGGGCTGTCAAGCACTGGAACAGGCTGCTGAGGGAAGTGGTGGGGTCACCATCGCTGGGGGTATTTAGAAAACATGTCGATATGGAGCTTAGGAACATGGTTTAGTGGTGGGCTTGGCAGTGGTGGGTTAACGGTTGGACTTTATGGTCTTGAAGGTCTTTTCCAACCTAAATGATTCTATGACTCTGTGGTTCTAATATCTTCTGATTCAGAAATCAGTTTTATGTCAAAATTGACTGTTCTTTTTCATGTTTCAGGTGCCAATATTGAAACCCATGGACCTAATGGTAGAAGCAAGTCCCAGACGGATATTTGCAAATGCACATACTTACCACATAAACTCTATTTCAGTAAATAGTGATCATGAAACATACCTTTCTGCAGATGACCTAAGAATTAACCTATGGCATTTAGAAATCACAGATAGAAGTTTTAGTATCCTTTTTTCATTTGTTCACTATGAAACTGAGGCGCATCTAAGTTGTGTATGTTTAAGAGAATCACTTTAATTTTACTAATTAGAATCTAGGGACTGAAATACAGGATTTTAACATCTTGGAGGTTTAATACAGGGCAAACAGACCTTAGGATGCTGTCATTCATTTTTGAGTGCAAGTATTCTTTCAATGGAAAACTGCCAGTTGAAATATAATAGTCTGATTTCTAAAGAGAAACTGAGGAATTTTGGGAGCATCTTTTTTTTTTCTGTGGAGTTCACTCAACTAAGAGTTGGAAGATTTGAAAAGTAGATCTTTTGTTACTGTAGCTACTTTTTCCAAAGTTTAAAGTCTCTTAACTAAGTGACACTTCTCTTTAAAGAAGACAAATTTCAATTTTTTTTTATGTCATGTGATGTCATTAACTGCAGAAATAGTTTTCAAATCTTTTTGCGAGCGTTTGTATGCAAAACTAATAGGATGTCATACATCGACAAATCTGCAGTAAAATAGAAGTTGCAGAAATACTGAATATTAAATGGGTCATATGCAAGTTCTCTAAAGCTTTAGGTAAATAGATGAAGTATATTCATTGTTCAGTAGGAAACATTAAGAAAGAGGCTTGAGAGGAGTCTGAAATTATCTCCAGCATCTGTTAAAAGTTGACTTGTAAAAATCTAGTCTTTTGGTTTTTTAAATCTGCTCAGGTCACTTTGTGTACATTGCACACAGTGCCAGTTAAGATCTTGCCCTGGTTTTCTACATGGTGTTTTTAACGTTTTTCAGTAATTATCTGCTAGAAGTGTTTTAAATGTGAAATGTTACATGCCTTTACGAAAACCTTCCCAGATATTGTAGACATTAAGCCTGCTAACATGGAGGAGCTGACAGAAGTGATTACTGCTGCAGAGTTCCACCCTCATCACTGTAATGTGTTTGTCTACAGTAGTAGCAAAGGAACTATTCGTCTCTGTGACATGCGTTCTTCAGCCCTCTGTGATAGGCATTCAAAATGTAAGTTAGGATACATCTTTGGTTTATGGGTTTCTTGCTTTGTTTTCATGCAAGATAGAGTATATAGGTGTTCTGCTTATAAATAAACATACCAAGTTCTGCTTATTGGTAAAGAGCATACAAGGTAAGGGGTGGTAGTTTTGTAGAATGGAACATTTTAATTGTCTTGTTCTAGGCCATCAACAAGCAGAAGTGTAGCATGAGACAATTGACGATCTGACTCTGCTCCTGTTTACCCATTTATGCATCATAAACTGATGGGAACAAGTGCTTTTGGCACCAGTGAGACCTGTCTTCTGTCCAGACTCAGTCTTGGTGCTTCTCAAAGGTATCTGCTTATCAAATGCCAGTTCAGGGCAGTTTATTCACCTTTGTGCATTAGAAACTGGGCTGATGCTGCCAGAATCCATTTGCTTTGTGACCAGAGCTCCTAGTATAGAACTAATTCTTAAGAATGTGCGCTGCGTTTGAA
This sequence comes from Ibycter americanus, assembly GCA_035590275.1. NCBI lineage: Eukaryota > Metazoa > Chordata > Aves > Falconiformes > Falconidae > Ibycter > Ibycter americanus. The sequence continues at coordinate 53,067,415 of JAVJGI010000065.1, forward strand.
GCAAGTTGCCAGGGGTGAAAGGTGAATGAATGCTCACTAGTCTGCTGAGTCATGTAAACTTACATGGGTGAGGAATGTTTTCCTGTTGAAGCGATAGGGGTGACTGTCTGTGCCTTGCACGCAGCCTCTTTGTTTCTTGTTCACCACTGTAATAGTTGTGGTTTGTTAGTATTACTAGTCCCGTGGGGTGACCTACTATACTGATATTTGCAGGTAAGCTTTCTGTAGTGCAGCTAATGTTTTCTTGTTGGTGGAAGGAAATACTTGTGCAATGGGAAACGTAGAACACAGGCCACTTCATCCAGTTGACTTAGTATTGCATTAAGTTACATAGAAGCACTTTACTTTTTAACTACTTGTGACTGACTAACACCCTGTTAAAAGGGGTCTGTTCAAAAATGAAATAAGTAATTCTGGTTAGCTTGTGTCATGAAATGTTGACTTCAAAGATTGACTCTTCAATTTAAATAGCGCATTTCTTTATCTGCTTTCTAAAACCATACAAATTGTATTTCAAGTGTAGATATTAATATTTCATTTCAGTAGGTTGTGTTGTACAGCTTTGGTTCAGATCTAAAGAAAAGTATGTTGTACAGTAGTCTCAAAATGCACGGGTTGTGCATTAAGATACTGTGTTTAGGATGCTGATGATTTCATCTGCTCATGTTCAACATGATGTGTAGATCAGTTGCAATGTTTACTGCACCCATGTGCTGTATTTTAACTTTTTTCTCTGATTGATCCCTAAGACCTGTGAATCATAGTTTGCTAATGCTGTGCTCCAGCTGAGAATCTTGCAGATAGTCATCTAGCAATCTGATGTCTAAGAGCATAACACTGTTTAAAAAGAGGTTATTTCTAAAAAGTATTTAACAGCAACTTTCTTTAAAAAGAAACCGGTATATTGATTTTAGATGTTCCAAATACTAAAAAATGTTCAAAGCTGTAAAACTTGGTGTTGGTTTCATTTGTAATTGTGTCTTCTGTCTACAGTTTTTGAAGAACCTGAAGATCCTAGCAGCAGATCATTTTTTTCAGAAATAATATCATCAATATCTGATGTAAAATTCAGTCACAGTGGTCGATACATGATGACAAGAGACTACCTTTCTGTTAAAGTGTGGGATCTCAATATGGAAAACAGGCCTGTAGAGACATATCAAGTATGGTGTTCAAATTTTCTTAAATATCCCTTCTTTTCCGTTTTCTTCTTCTTCTTCTTTATATCTAATACTGATTTAAATGTTCCAAAAAGGTTCATGAGTATCTTCGAAGCAAGCTTTGTTCCCTTTATGAAAATGACTGCATCTTTGACAAATTTGAATGCTGCTGGAATGGTTCTGATAGGTAAGTTTTGGGCTTCGTTTGGGCTTTGTTTTTTTGTTTTTCCCTCAGCATTAGGCACTTGGTTTCAAGTCGTGAAAGCCATAAGCAGTAGTTAACTTTAAGGTCAGTGTCTTGCAAATTGAATTGTCTTTCCATGTTTTCTGTAGGCTAAAGAAGATAAAATTGCATTAGATAATAACTCACATTTGTTGCGAACAGTGGAAATGTATGTCTTGCCTGAAAGTCATGGAAGCATTATAATCAGATAGCAAAGCCACTGTATTGGCACACATGGTATACGTTTCCTGTCACTAGCTATACTAATCTTAGCTACCTGTTAAAATGTTTTCAGAAACCATGGATAAGATCATGGTAGATCTGGATCTTATATCTGGATGCTTTGTGTTGGCTTGCCTTGGGGATTCTTTTTTTTTTTTTTGTATATTTATAAGTATACGTGAAATACCTAAAACACTGACTTCTCTGCTACCAGGTGTTTGCAAGCTGTTCAATGAAAAGGTATCAGTTTTGATTTTATGGTGACAGGATCAGCCTGTGAAACAAGCTTCGTCCTAAATCTATCAAATAGTGAAGAACAAAAGATCACATGGTTTTACATGGGGACAGTGATCAGGGAAGTCAAATGTCATAAGCTCTGTACAGGAGTCAGCAAAGAAAGTGAAACTTACCTGCCTTGCTATTGTAGTGATAGTTGAGATTGCGTGTGTACTGCTACGTGCCACTTGTGTGCTGATTTCTTAAGTAAACAATATGAGATAAAACTGGTATCTCTAAATATCAGGTTACAAGTGGTCGAGGTTGCAAGTGCCTTTGAGTTATTGAGGGGAGAAATCATACTGTGTTGTCAGTTTACAATAAGAAAAAATCACTACCAGTATTTACAGTATCTAACATAAAATGGATAAAAGAAGTGGTGTATGTTTTTCACTAACTGAAATGCGAAGAAACTGACCCTTATTTCTGTGGGGTTTTTTAATGCAACTGCAGTCAGTCTTTTGGGGGCGGGGGACACACGACAGGGAATGACAAATCAAAGCAATGTAATCTTATTTGAACGTATTGTAAGAACGTAAGTTGTCATGGAAGTTGCGGTTCTCACCTCCCTTTGAAAAAGAAAAAAATACTTTGTGCATTTCCAAGTACAATCTGAGTGGTAAGTGTCTCATTCTCCTGCTAGTCATAAATTTTTTTAATGCCATTAAGACAATGTGTATCAGCAAATAAGATGAGCAGGGTGAGGTGGTTGTGATTTTAACAAGCTGTGGGACTTGTGCCGTGTAGGAAATGGCTTTTCCAGTTTCACGTGGTAGAGATAAGTGTTCAGTACAGAAAATAATGAACGATTTAGCCTCAATTTCACGTTTATTTTTGTAAGACTTACAATCTGTTCATTAGAAGTTAGATACATGAAAGTATTTTCAGATGCAAATTTTTCTCTGCCTTGTTCAAAAGAAAATTTGATACTGCACAGAAACTCAGAATTGTTTCTGCAGGGCTGTATCAGGCATTCACACAAGGGGTTCCTTTTACTGATTCAAGACAATCTCTTGTAATTAATCCATTGGTGTGCTCATGGTCAGCGGGCACAGTTTGTGTTAATTTGTGATAGTCTGCTGAAATGAAGCAGTTCACAGCGGCCTTGCTTCCACTGTGACTTTTGTTGCTGTGGGATAGAGTAGCAATAGAAAACCCACTTTGCTTGCATAAAGATGACCAAAGCCTAAGACTGCTGCTGAGTGCCAGTGTAAGGAGCAGGGGACCAGGAGAAGACCTGGAAGAGGAAGTGGTGGCGTGGAAGCAGTGCTGAGGTCCAAACGGAATTGAGCTAAGGTATACATCAGAGAGCAGAAGAATGTAATGCCACATGTTGGTCATGAACGTGGTCTGACAGTCACCTTGTGGGGAAGAGAGAGAAGATGGGGGTTGAATACTGTTTCTGGAAACATAGTAACATGTGCCTTTCTTCTGCTTTTCAACAGCGCTATCATGACTGGATCTTACAACAATTTCTTCAGAATGTTTGACCGAAACACGCGACGGGATATCACTCTAGAAGCATCCAGGGAGAGCAGCAAACCTCGTGCCATCTTAAAGCCACGTAAAGTGTGTACAGGTGGTAAAAGGAAGAAGGATGAAATAAGCGTTGACAGTCTGGACTTCAACAAGAAGATTCTTCATACAGCATGGCATCCCATGGAGAACATCATTGCTGTAGCTGCCACCAATAATTTGTATATATTCCAGGACAAAATTAACTAAAGATGACTCACTTGAGGACAGAGTTGTCGTCTTACATAGCTAAGCTCAGTTGTTTATCTGTAAAAGAGAAGGCCTTGTTGTCCTACCAGTGAAGAACATTGATGCACTTAACTTCCCTTTAGATAAAGGAGAGGATCTGGCCTGTTTTTTGAGCTCGTGGTGTAGTTCTGCCTTCGGTGGGGGTAGGGAGTGTCAGTCGCAACTTTCTGAGAGAAACCCTCTAGAGGCAGAATTGATTGACGGTGCTCAATAAGGCCAATACTCAAAATAAATGTATTTATTTAAGTCTGAGCCTTCCTTTCCAGTTTATAGACCAAAAATTTAACACCCAAGAAGAAAAATTGTCATAAAAATGTAATTTCTATCTCTCGCGCTCTTTCTCAGCTGTAATATTTGGGCCTTTCAAAACATATATTGTGCTTAATGCCTGTAAACATTCCTCCTCTGGCCTGTATCTAGGCTTAGGTGTTTTTACCTTTGAGCACTTAGGTAGGTCTTGAGTTGGGTTCGTAGACAGGTTTCCATGGATATTTACTCACCAACTGTATCTATAACCACACCTTCTGGTGTAAACCACTTAATAAAATAACAAACTATAAAAAAGTGTTTTTAAATCAGAAGGTATGTATTCAGTCTTTTTATTTTTTTATTGCATGTACTGAGATTGCGCAAAATAATTCTGATGGCCAGATTTAATAAAGTTTGCCCCAAAACATTGACTTTTGGCAGACTAATACAAACTTTTTTCTGTAGTATTTCATATTCTAAATTTAGAGTTTCCATGAAATTGTTAAACTTTTAGTTTAAGTTGCACTGGTTTTCTTGTAAAACACTGTCTGTGTACAGAGTAGGAGATGGAAAAGGGTAGCAGAAAGACATCCACAGCCTTAATAGAAAGTGACCACCTTGCACAGAAGGGAAAACAAAACACTTAAATTTTTCTTCTTTGAAGATAAAAATTCAGTTTATCTGATGCATCTCCATCTTAGATAGACATACCTTATGTGCATTATGTTTTTTAACCTTTTTAGTATTTGTCATGAAGATACAGTTTATTTTAAATACTGGGCATAATATATTGTATTTCACGTTGCAGTTCACGCCAGCAAAAAACCCAACCAAAACTGTCTTGATTATGCCAAGCAGCAGTGCAGCTTAACACGTTTTAGCACATTCCCACTTAAACACCAAGATATTGGGAGACACTGAGGCCACAAGCTGGTGTTAACTGTGTTCTTTGTTCTTGCTAACTTTTTTTTAAGCCTTAGGTACTTTTTTTTTTGTTGTTCTTTTTCCAAAGAGGCCTAAAATGCACCAACCTTCTCTTCACCCTAGAGCAGCTGGGGTGAGTGTTCCTGAAGCTGTTGCAGCACGGTTTAGTAGCATCGAGTAGCTAGACATTACACCCTATGAAATGTGCCTGCAAATTAGAAATTCTTCCTGACAAACGAGATCCCCTGAGCTTCCTGGAGGAAATACAGAAGTGTGGTTTACACTCCATTTTCCTTAAAATTGAAGGTGTATTATGATTACTGAATCAGATCTGCATATGCAAGAGCAAAATGTCTCCGTTCTTACCCTCCCAATTAATGTCCATAGAGTGCCACTCTTGTTCACAGTAAGCTAGTAAGTTCAACTAACTTTGAGGTTCTAAAAATAAGTTTAAAAAATCTTATACTGTATATTGGTTGTGACACTATTTGAAAATCTTGAAATGTGGAACTTCTGGGTCACTAAGGGATTAATTTGACCTTGTTCCTAAAATACATAATAGAGCTAATACGATGGGATTGTACATACTTGTTCAGTTATTTTGACCAAAAAGTTTAATAAATTTTAAATGTTTACCTGGACTTGCTCTGTGTATTTTGACAACTTTTTCTTCCATTTGTGAGATAATCGGCCAAACAAGCCAACCTGAAGATTGTTTGTATTTCCATTTTAAATGGTTAGTTTTTGAATGGTCATACCTTTGACTCAGAAAGTTGTCTGTTCATATTCGGTGAATATATTAGTGCTGTCTATTTTTGATCTATTTTTTCAGCAAATGTAAGTGGAATATGAGTAAAAAGAAAAAGGATATGATGAAATCTATTATATAAAACATTATTTGCTTGTACCACTTTCAATTAAATAGTTTTTGATGATTCATGAAATTTTTATCATTTCATTTTATCCAAAACCAGATTTTATTGTCAATTTGATAAAATTATTGTTTTCTCAGATATTTGCCCCAAACCACCCTTGACTTCTGGGGCCGGTTCAGGAGCATTGCACTACTTGCAGTTCCAGTACCCCAAACGGTTCGCTGCCAGGAGGTAGGACAGAACGTCTCGCCAGCGAAGCGCGGCAGCGTGGCAGGGATGCTGCGTTAGATGCAGCGTTTGGCTTTAACGTGGGACAAACCCTGGGTGCGTCCTGGTGCATTGGCAGCTGCACACCAGGCGCAGAGCTGCTGCATTCCCTAACACCGAGGTGATGTCAGGCCTTGGTTGTTTTTGAGGAAACAAGCACAAGAGCCAAAGTGCGTGCTAGAAATTAGATGGAAGATTTTTGGAACTTGCATTAAACAGTCGCTAATTCTGGAATGATGAATCCTTCACCCCCAGCTAACTGGGGCTTGAGTCAACACTGTGTATCAAAGACAGTTTCTGTGAGCCCAACTTTTGGGCATAATCTTCACCTCACAGGACTTGTGTGCGTGTTTTAAAGTGTCGGTGTGGTTGTTCTCCAGTGAGCAGAAAGTGAGCATTTGTGATAACTGTAATCACTGGTTATGTGGTGAAAAAGTATTGGGAGAAGATTAACCACCCTCTTGTGTCTGCTGCTTTCTTTTGGGGATGCGTTTGGAAATAGCAGGAATGAGATTTAAGATTAAACTTTGAATTCCATTGTCATTTTACACTGAGCACAAACACAGACTGAGAGAAATCAGAAATGGTTTTCTATCAAGCTTTTAATGAAAGGTCTTTGTTCTGTACCCTGCGCGGGGGCTGTATCTAGAACCGCAGTAACCTCCCGGATGCCCTGGCAGGCATGCAGGGACCTTCCCGTGGAACTGCCCTGGCCTGGAATTACAGAAGGGTGGTCAGCAATATTTTCCTGTGCCTGTCATGACCCCTGCATCACCAAATAAAACCTAGTGTGGCGGGTCGGGGGTATTTTTTCTTTCTGGGATGGTTTCGATCTCCTGGCAGCAGCTCTCTGGAACCTGGTGTCTGGGTTGGGGGATGATCCCCCATCCGCACAGACGGGATCTGGGGGACGAGCTGGTGTTCCGAACCCAGAAGCACCTGGGGATGCGGTTGGGCTGAGGGCCTGCCGGCAGGAGCAGGAACCCTAGCTGTCCGAATTCGTGACATGTACTTAAGATGAACATTTAAGGAATGAAAATGCAGTGAGATGGCTGCTGCCAGGCGCCTCCCCTCACAGCGCGGGAGCCAGCAAGGGGCTCACGCCGGAGGGAGCAAGGGAGGGTCAGTCATCCGACCCCTCGGTGTGATGCAGATTTGTTCATCAGCTGTAGGTAAAATACTTGGGGGGTTTGTTCTGTTCTTTGCATCTCGGGTCTTTAATAGGCAGAAGGGGCTCCGTGCTAGTCAGGTTGGGTAAGAGGAACCAGCCTGACACTTCCCTGGCCTGAGCGATGGTGACCTGGTGTGTGAGCTGCTCCGAAGAGCAAGCTGTAACGCGGAGCAAACACGTGTGGCTCTTCCTTGATGCCAAGTGCTGGGCAGTACATGGACACACAGGTGGCTGCAACCATTGGTGTTCCATTTAACTCACTCTCGTCGTAAAGATCTTTTCCTGCCTTGCACCAAATTTGATCCAAATGCCAGTGGTGCTTACAAAACGGGTGGTAAACAGCTACATTAAGCCTTGGTGAGTACGAATTTCATGGGCATGTTTGGGCAGACAATCATCTGCATTTGGCTGAGGTTCCAACAGGGAAACAGCTGAAGGTGCCCTGGGGTCGGGCTGCAGCGGGGACGCTGTGGGAGGAGGCGGCTCGTGCGCTGTGGAGCTCTCCCTGGGCTGGGGCTCAGTGCTGCTCCGGTGCTGTAGCCAGCAGCTCCTGGGGTAAACCCCCTCCTCCGTGCCAACTGTGGGGTGCACAGTCTGCAGAGAGAACAGAAACTGGTCCTGCAGCACACCCCCTCTGTTGTAGCATCCTTGAAAGCTTCTGTCTTAGAGCTCAGCTTCTCTTCACCTTCGCTGACTCCTGACAGTGGCCCTCATACACTGAGCTGGCCCAGACCCTGGCCACCCTCGTGGCATCCTTTGCCATTATAAATTGCATATGCAACACATCCCACGTGCCCCAGAGCCATCAGCTTGGCCTCTCACTCTGCTCGTTGTGCTGAGGCTTGCTTTCCACTAGTAAAGCAAAGCACGCTGCAATGCAAAGCTTTAAACGCAGGTCGAGAGAATGCTTGAGGGCTGCAGCGAACTGACTGCTGCTCTGGAGCAAGAAGGGGCTTCTGCTGCGTGCCTTGAGAGCCTTCCGTGATAGCTTGCCCAGGGCTTCAGAAAGCGTTGAGATCTGTAACAATTATTTTATTGCTTCCTTTAAAAGTTTGGTAAGCTTTTAATACCGCAACTTCATTGAACATATTTTTTGCGCAAAAGTACGCAAGCCTGCGGCGGTGGCCTGCGCTGGCTGCTGCCGGCGTGAGCTCGCCCAGCCTTGACAGCGCGAAGGCAGACGGTGAGCGGCTCAGCTGCGGCAGGGCTGCCTGCATCCTGCACGCTGTGGAAGCTCGGCGCCGCCCCAACAGCAGCCGTGTGCTAAGGAAGTATTTCACCTTCCCGACCGTCTTCCCACAGCGAGACCCCCGGCTGCCCCTTTCCCAGCTCCTGCGGCCACGAGGGCTGGTGGCAGCTGAGGTGACAGGAGCCGGGGCAGCGGCCGGTCGCTCCTGCTCAGCACGTCGGAGACGCAGCCAAGCTCTTGCCGGGCGAGCTGGAGCAGCGGCTCTGTGGCTGCCCTTGGCATCGGAGGGCGATGGAGCTTCTGGGCCCCTGAAAGCTCTGGTGAAGCGGGGCTCCGAAAGCCACGTGCTCCAACGCTTACCTCCCACGAGCGCTTGTCGCCCGCAGCCCTCCGGACACAGGGAGCTTCCCAGCCGTGGCCATGCTGGAGGAGTGATGCTGCGTGCAGCCCAGGTTTCCCACCCTGTGCCTGCGACTGGTGTCCCCCCATCTGTCCCTCGGGCCGGGACCCTCCCCAGCCGCTGGCTGAGCCCCGGGGCCCCGGGGAGGCGGACGGAGCAGCGCAGCAGCCTTGGGTCCGCGGCTGGAAGCACAGCTGCGAATGAGGTTTGTTAAACAGGTTGTGACAAGTGATACCCATTTTGTCACTCTAAAGAAATAAAGGTCTTTGGGCTGGAAGCGTGCTGTACTTAAAATACTACTTATTTATGCTCTCACCGTTTCATTTTTTTTAAAGAAAATAAATTTAATTGCAAAATTGACTGAATTTTCCATTTCCTCTGGTATGAAGATCAAACAGCTTAAAGTCTTCAGTGCAAATTTTGTCAATATGTAGCATGTTAAGGAAGTTCTGGGCCATTTCTTTTAATACTTATATTTATTTTGGACTACTTGTCTACTGGTTGCATGGCTTTAGAGAAGCCTGTATGCTTTAAAGCTGTTTTAAAAAGTTCATACCTCTGAAATTTGTATGAGGCATCTATTACAGAAATCAATATTGAAAACACCTTGGCAAAAGGCCAACGTTTGACTGTAGAAAACCGATGCAGCTCTGTAAGAATGCCTTGATCAATAATTGGATAATGATGTCAAGTATTTTGCTAGTTTAATGGCACCATGATGACTAGGGTCTTTTGGGCTTGATGGTGGGTTTTTTTTAATTAACTTTGCTTCTTTCGATCATGTTAAAAGTAATTTTTACGTATACACCAGTTCAGCTTGGATCAGGGCAGCCTAAGAAGTTGCTGCTATAAAAACAGACCCTGATAGTCTGATGATTCTTTTAGATGTTCCACACATTGTTTTTTCTGAAATGGGTAATCGTCGCCTTGGGCACGTCATATAAATATGGTGGATAGTGGGTTGAATATGATGATCCTAAAAATGTGGGTAAATAGAGTGATAATGTCTGTGACATTTGTGTAAGCAAGCCAGTGCCCCAGTACTTCAGTACAGTATTAGCATCCCTGAGTACACCTCGCTGGTGAAATTCTTGATGACATAGTGAATCATGGTCCCGATTATCTACAAAACTCGTACCTGTGCTTATTGCCTTCAACTTTCTGTAATACCTGAAGATGGACAAACTAGTGCTGCTGGACAGCTTTAGGGGAAGCAGCACACACCTGCACATGCACACGGAGAAAGCTGCTGAAACTATATTCATCCACTGCAAGATCAAGGACATGGGATCAGAACCTCAGAGATAATTATGCATGTAATTCTAATTAAAATCAATGTAAATTAACAATGAGTAAGAATGACATGTGTAACTACCTCTAAAACCCTCACTCATTCCTCGTGCCTAAGCTGGAAAAAAAAGCCAGCCGTCTGCAAATGTTTGTGGAATGAGAGACCGAGATGCCTTTTCTGCTGCCTGCCTTCATCCCATTTGTGTCGTGCACTGTTTGCTTTCACTTGCTCCAGGTGGGCCACAACAGTTTTAGTGACGGCTCAGCAATGGGCAGGGGGTCCCGGGCTGTGACGAGCTGCGCACCGCGCGGGACCGGCATCGTGAAGGCTGACACACACACCCGTGTGCCACCCGCGGGCGTGATCCCAAGGGATGGTGGAGCTGATGGAATGATAGTAATTAAAAAAAAGGACACTGTAACATAAACCACTTCTCATTTCTAATCAAAGTGGCAATGTAAATTAGAAATGTTTTCTCAGCAACTGTGACAGATACTAGATAGGTCATTTGTCAAGGTTATGGTAATGGTAAATATGCAAATATTATTTAAATACACAGAGCATTTTTTTCATTTTACTACTACAATCTGTGATAAGTTACACAGGAAATGAAAGCGTAACGAGAAAGCTCACGCTGGCAGGACGTGGTCGGGTGCTTCAGTTTGCCGCCAGGACGATGCACTCTGGCTGCTGCTGAGCCCACCTGCGCTCTCGGCTCTTGGGCTCCAGCCTCGGATCGAACATTCCCAGCTGCTGCGAGAATGTTAACAGGTGCCTGCTTTGCTTTTTCAGGGTGGTAATTCTGTTCCTGTCCATACAGGGCTTCTTTGCTTCTGCGTTTAAAAAGGGAAAACAATGAACCGATGTCGTTCCTTCGTTCACAGTAAGGCAAGTCCGTAACTACATTTGGCAACGCACCACCGGAGTGCTCCAGTGTGTATCGCTGCAGCGTGGGTCTGAGGTGCCTGTAACAGCGTCTGTGGCTCTTGCGTTTTAAAACACCGGTCATCACAGAATACGAACCCGGGGAAATTCCAGTGCAGTCGGTGTCTCCACTTTCAGTGAAAACAAGAAATACTTAACACAAATGAAAAAGGAAAAACTGTAAGGACCTTGGAAAAGTGAAAGATGGATGGGAGCTCACCAAACGCCCTGCTCTACCTGCTGTACTGCAAGGAACTTTGGGTGTGAGCTGTTCGGTAAATTGCTGGGGTTTTAGCAGTATTTCTAAGAAATCTTTTATATAAATTTGGATGCAATGGTATAAAAAGACCTACCCTCTTGTATTTTCAAAGGGGGAGAAGCAGTTATCCAATAGTTAATTCTGACACCAATGTTTTTACTACTACTCTGGTGCGACGCTTAGATTCAACTCCAGTTGTAGTCCAACTGAAAAACACTGTATCTGGTTTCACATATTTTATCAATGTACACAAATATCTTAAGGACAAGGGTCAAAAGGACCAGACTCTTTCCAGTAGAGCCCAGCAACAGGACAGGACATAGAAAATACTATTCAGAAATTAAAGCAAGCCTAAAAATCCACCTTTCATTGCACATAAACATGCAGTAAAAAACCCCAAACAGATCCTGGTTCTCATGTAAAAGGCATGTGATTAAATTTGTGTGAGTGAGGACAAGTGATTTACCCCCATGAGACACGAAACGCCCCACAGCTGTGCAGGTGTCCTGTGGTGGCAGGACACGGATTCTGTACGGTATTACAAGGTGCCCGCTAACCCCATTTTTACAGGTTCCATTTCAAGCACAGAAGGCAACAGTACTGCTGAATAAGGACAAAATGTAGAAAGCAAATTTATTTTTAAATGAGGGTGACAGTACAAACTAGAAACCGTTTTTGCAAGTTCAGCGAGTTTCTGTTTACTGAGTGACTTCTACTGACAGCTTAGCCATATTCAAGTTTAAGCAATGAAGCTTTTTCTACAGAACTTAAATTTGTCAGTTATGCAAGTAAACAGTGTGAAACATTTGTTTAAAGGCAAACAGCCTTGTCAGCCACTTTCAACAATTATTAAAGAAAAAGGAATGAGAAAACTCACGAGTCCACAAGGAACCTTTTTATTTAAATATATAAAACATATTTTGGCAAACATTCATTTTCTTCTCATTAAATAGGGTAAAATCACAGAATGAAAAGGCATTCCATTAGTAAAAACAAACAAGCAAGCAACCCTTTTTTAAATCTATACAAGGATGAGGCAAATAAGATGCAAATATATTATTTTACAGATAAAAAGACTGAGAAGCAATAGTCTGCAAGTAGATACGACAGCAGGAACATCTGTTAATTGGGGAATTAGTTAAATGTCTTTGCAAAAGAAGCTATTTCTTAGGCACTAAAGTCCAAATTTTAATTGAGGCTGTTGTGCATCACACTCTGAGCTAGTAAAAACCGATGGAAGTTTTACTCATACTCTTAATTTCTTCCAGCTGATGGCGTCTGTCAACATTGCACATCTTTCCCAAAAGTGAAAGAGCGCCAAGCAAAATCCACGTAAGGAAGAAACTGCCTTAAGTGAGGTAAAAGCTTCTCTGAATTCCTGTATATGATACATAAGGCCACACATTGTTTTGGGCTAATCCCTTATTGTCATGACTAGCAGCAGCAGTGACGAATATTCACATCTATGAAGTACAAAGAAACAGCAGTTTAGATGAATACCTAGCTGAATCACAGTTGCTATATTAAAGCTAGGGTTGGTTTTAAACATCAAGTTCTCTTAACTTTCAAAGATACTTCACTACAAAGCAATATAACAGATGTTAATGCATCTGAAACGTGCTGTATGAATTGATCCAGAAGACTATATATGATACATTAGCTTTAATGTCTCTCTTCCCATTCTTATTAAACTAGGAATACAACATTTACAGAACAAGTACATGCTGATCACGCAGTCGTGGCTAGCTTAGATGTTTCTGCTCTTCACCTCCTGTATTCCCAGGTATCTTCTTTGCTTTGAAACTAGATTTCAGGTGACTTTAAAACGTACTGCTTGAAGCTGTGGTCGTAAGGCGTCTTCCAATGTAAATCCTAAGGATCAAGAACATTATGGTCAGTGACGGTTGCGTTTCATTTCAAACAGAATGTACAGCATGTAAGGAACACTTTTTCTCATCAGGTTACTAGTTATGTAATTTCCAGGAGGAGCAGCAGTGGCAGCTGTAATTAAGCAGGCAAATCAAGTGACTACTATGAAGCTTTTCCATTGCTAGCGACTTTATGCATACCCTTGTCTAGTAATGCTCCCCGAGTTCTAAGACTGAATTATTCTGTGTAAGCTGTTCAGCTTCAGGAATGCCAGTCAGAGGTACGTGTGGGGTTAGCAAGAACACACTGCTTCAGGAAGTCTCCAAGGCAGATGGTTTACTACCTTTTTCCTTTTGTTATCTTTTAACAAATACATCTGAAACTTGCAAACCTCTCATTTTACTATTGCCTTCATGTACTTCTTACTATTTCTCTGGTCATTATTTCCCAGCTTGGTATGCCTTCACAGATGCCCTACACTGTGTCTTCTATTCATTGACTTCTTTCAGCTTCAAGAAATTATTATTTTGATGTGTAACTATTTTGCTGATACTACATTAAGCACTTTCTAAATATGTGACTGTTACTCACCCTTTACAGAACTGGAATGATGAAAGTTTACAGCAGTGGCGGAAGTGGCCAGGAAGGAAGGAAGTACTTACACCACCAAACTTGAGTTTATTTTGAAAGGAAAATTTCATTATGCTTTTACTCTATCTTCTGCAGTTACTCATTTTAATTTTTGAAGAAGTTAAATTAGTTTCATGTTACTTCCACAGTATTACGTAGCTGAGATCTTGATTTTGTACATACCCTGTGCCTTCATCCACCCAAAATTATGCATACTACAGGGACCACAGAAGATCTGAGCTGTCCCTCCTTCCATTTACTGTAGCTGTGCAAAGTCCTCCCCTTGCCCTCAGTCTCTTGCATCCCCTTGCTATCAACTTTCGTAGCCTTGGTAAGGCTCAGGATTTATGCAAGGGAGTGAGCAGAGAAAGAGCAGGGCCAGCGCTAATGGCAGGTTCCTTGGAAAACAGGAGTCTCCTCAGAACTCATCTGACTTCTCCCCTACGTCCTTCCGTGTGGTACAGCATACCCTGATGGAGAGCGGCCAGATGTACCTGGATTCCCAGCATTCTTTACTGATAACAAGAAACTGGCCATGCTTAGGCGCAGGCAAACTCTGACCTGACTAAAAGGCATTTAATCTCCTCCCTTTAGTCTGTGTCCTGTACCTGTTTTTAAAGAAGTATCATCTAACCCCTAAGTCACCTAAAGAAAACCGATTTCTGTTTTGTTTGGTGTCCCCTGTCCCTCCCAGGTGTGTGTAGAATTTTGAAATATATGAAAGAATATCTTTTTCCTTTGCAACTAGTTGTGAGATTTAAAGGCATATCTCCAATGGAACCAATTAGCGTGTAACTATAACTATAGTTCTTTTTTTTTTATGTATATATATAATCTCTGATTTTCACTCCCCCTTAATTATTTTGAAAAATTTTCATTGAGTAAGAAAAACAGAAAAGAAAAACTTGACACATTCAGCAATACCACAGGCGAACAACTAGAAAGCATTTCCTGAATAACCATCTGTCCCCCTCTTCTATGGATAAAAAAAGTGTTATTACTCATCTTTTAGACAGAGGGGGACTGGGAGTGAGCATTAGGCCTCAGAGAAAACAGGTTAAAAAATATCTACCTTTTATTTTTTTTAAAAAAATAAAAATATTGAAACTTACCCTAATCCAATGGCAAGCAAATGAGAAAGAAGCAGAGATGGAAGAAAAACCTTCAAAAATTCTGCTGAGAATATCCCCCCTTTCTTCATTACACTGGTATTTCTCATGCTGAGAGTAGCTGTGCGCCTGGGATGTTTAAAAAGGAATTCCCTAGTTTTGAGGAAGAAAACACAGTCACAGCATTAACAGATATGTATTTAGACTTGTGGAAGTAAAAACTGCATCCAGGATCATCCAGAAACACTCACTTTGGTGGGATGTTCTCTGGCCTGCTGGACCAATCCCATATCCAATCTGCATTCTTCTTCAGGAGCCTTTCTACTTCTTTCCTCCTTTCAAGAAAATCTTCTTCAGACTAAAACAAAGAGCCATTATCAAACAGTACTCAGAACTACCATAGGTAGGAAGTTAGTACTGCAAAACAAAGCTCCTGTTCTGCATCTAAGACCATACGCTAGACTGCCTCTGATGCTCACTTCTCCCTATCTCTTCCCACTGCAGACTCTCCACATCACTTCTATGGAAGTATTTAGATCCTGGATAAATACATGGGGAAGAGGGAGAGCTGTCTTCAGGGCAGGATGTGAATGAAAAAGACCATATTCTATATCCGTATCCCATTATTTGCTTAAGTAAAGACCACCCTGGAAATGAAATGCCAGGGCCCTGCATTTAATCCTTACATATAGGATCTGAAAATATCTCCACGCATCTGATGATTGACATTTGGCAGAAGAAACTTTCTCCCTGCATTCAACACTGGATGGATGTCCTTGATCAAGCTAATACAAGCCAAGTGAAACTAATTCTAGCCTCATAAGGCTACCTGGCTTTTGGGCCAGTACCTGAGAATACAGGTGAAATGAGCCCAGGTCTATCTGCACACATCTGTGCAGAAAAACAAACAAACAAACACTGGATTTGTTTTCAAGTGAATTACAGCATAAATGCTGAATGAGAATATTGTTTCTTGCTTAATACATGTGCATTAAATGGAGCCAAGGTCTTGTGATAAAAATAGTACCAGATCATAGAATTAAAATAGCTATATATGCACACATACACACTTAAGAATGGAAATACAATTGCCCAGGCAACTTTAATTCTGATGGTTTTCTAACTTTTGATTATTTGTTCTCAAAGTCTAAATAATGATCTTTAAACATATGAACAGTTTTCTGGAAATATAAAAATAATTAATTTCCAGTAACATATTTAGCTAACCTAAAGGTGTAATTCATTCAGATAGATTCCCATTGGAGTTGTAGAGATGATGGGCAGAAATTCACATAAAGGAAGAGGCAATGGCACCAAGCACATTTCACATGATTTTGAGAACTGATTATGTAGTATTGATACAGCTGTATAACTTAGAAACCATGCAAAGTTGAAAGCCCACAAGGTTAAATACTGTACAAACAGCAAACACATAGACTTTGTTTTAAAAAGTTCGTAACACTAGGTCTAAAAAGGTAACTCATGAACTAATACAGAGAGCCAAGGAAATCACGGAGACCACGAGATGACAATACCCAGCATACACTCAGCAACAGATGATAAACACTAGTAACTGAAAAAGGGAGGTGATGGAAGAAGTAACTTTTTTTTTCTTTTTCTAAGTAAAATGCAAGAGTCCTGAGTTCTTACTAGAATTAAAGAAATAACATTGCACACTGGAGCATGAGTAACTTAATGCTGGTAACTTTTGCCAGTTTATCATTGCTATTTCTTTTCATGTCAAGGCTTCAAGCGAAATACAACCTTGATTTCTAATTGCTAACTGCTAGCCCTGTAACAATTAGTCACAGACAGAATATATTTCAATTTAACAAAAAACCAGTATCTCTTTGTATGTAAACAGTGCAGGGAGAGTGATTTACACAGGATAATACAGCAAGTCTTTGGAAGAGCAGAGAAATTTATCTGCTTCAATACTTCACTCCTCAAAATGTTTTATAAGTAAATTCTTTCATATTAAAGCTAATTAATTACAGTGAAGAGTTAATATTTTAGCATGTCATCATGCAATAAGCTATATATTGATAAAACATGGTTAATACACCTTTTCCCCCCACTCTTTTCTCAAATGTATTTACTGGTTTTCTTTGCACACAAACAATTTAGAAAATCAAAAACTCAGTTATTTCTATTTTCAAAGCAGCATGTAGAAATCTTAAGTACTAGTTCTTAAAATGAATTGGAATCATAAAGCTATGCCAGTGCTTTGAAAGTGTATGTTACTGGCTGTCACATTTAAGTGACTCTAGAAATTCTTGCTGCTGTCAAATTCATCTTTTAAATTCACTGGTGGCAGTGCATTTAAATAAAGTTCATTGTAGGGGATGCACGAAATGTACGAAGTTGACAGTCAAAGCGTAAAGAGGAAACTTCTGCATGGTGAGTAGTCCACAGAACATTAATGCTCACCTATATAACCCTGCACATACCCACCCTATTGATGGGTTTCCTATATACCTTAACGTAAAATCCAGTCGTTTCAAGCTGTTAGACTTCTATCTCAATTAACCTGTTGAGGAGAGTAACACCCACTTCACTGGGCAAATGAAACCATGATAGAGAACACATCTCAGGATCACCAGAAGATGGGAGGCTTAGCAAGGTGCTGACTCCAGCTCTCTTGCATTCTAGACTAGTAGTTATCTTCTGGATATTTTTTTTTCCTTCCTAAAAGCTACTTGTGTGGCTGGAAAGAGGCATTTGAGGACCAGCCATTTTAAAAGACAATACATTAGGGCACTTAAATCCTTCTGAAAAATCTCAAGTTACAGATTAAATAAAAAATAAAAAAATGCATACAAGTCAAATACACAAAACCTGATTCTGCAAAGATTATTCCAAGTTACTCAAGTCTCTACATTAGCAACTTCGCTTATTTCCTAATGCTGGTTTTCAAACAAGTAAGAAATTCTCTCTCCCAAAGCAAAGATGACATTTTTACCTGAAAGCTATTCTTCTCTCCACTGCTGTGACTCTCTATTTCCAAGGCTCTGTGACTGTCCTGAGGTGTCTGGGAACGAGGAGGGCTTGATAAAAAGAAAAGTGCAAGGAAGAAAGAACTCATTACATTTTTTTATGACGTTTATGGTGTGCACTAAAAGCTAGTCAATGAAGCTTATATGCACAGTTCTCACAAAGAGCTATAGCGCCCTGACCATAACTTCAGAGATAAATCTGTCAACGGGTGACATAATGCAGCCATCATATTCAATTCATCTTTGATTTTGTAACAATCTGCCAAGAAATGCGCTGCACAGAGCTGTTTTTCAGCAGCGCAGAGATACGCCTGCGAGGCTGTATGATTTGGCCCACGTTACCTGCTAAATAACAACGGGCAGCAAGTGATGAACAAAAGTGGGGTTTGGTTTGAATTTAAACTAGCCAGATAAAACTAGGAAGTTCTGCATCCTACAGTCTATTTTGAGTCCTGTAGTTCCTTTTGTAAACAAACTTTAGGCTGCAGACTTCTCAGCCCATCAAAATCAAATAAGTGAATTAATAACACTGACTGACAATTTGCATCAGAAGTAAGTTGGTTTTTTGTGTTATACTCTAGAAATCCATTATGTTTTGTAAACTAGATACAGGACAATTCTTTGTTAACTACCTAAGAACTATCAACTGATGTACTTCATTACAAAACACAAACTGCTTTTTATCACCTTTCTCTGACACTCCTGTTCCAGGAAGCAGGGTTAGCAGCACTATATGCTCTTAAGACCAGCAATGACACCGCTTGCACAAGGACTGATCCTTTAGAATGACAGCTACACACAGCTCTGGAGTATTTTATTTACTAGAACAAGGTTGCTGCCTGTACACAAGCAGCACACCCATAGGAAGTTCAGCTGCTGCAGCAGGACACACCAAAACCCCAAGATGGCATCATCATGAGATGTGAGAAGTCTTCTATAGTCCCCTTCCCTGTAACTTCTTTCTGGTGTCAGAACCAGCTTCTACCCAAGCATTACTCTAGGATTTAAGTATCAATCTTTTACATCTGAAATTTTCCAGTCCTTCCTCACTGCATCTGTGTATATGTATATGCATGTGCACATATGAAAGCAGTTCTGGGTTTGTCTTTGCCTCTTGTGCATAAAAATGGCTGTCTAACAGTGACCTTCTCTTTGCTTACAATAAACCATCCTGTTTACCTGTCGCAATGGGAACTTTCTCGTGAACTGCTTCTTCCAGATTCATGTTGAGCATCAAGGAGTATTTTCTCCATGTCACCATTGTGAATGGAAATAGAGGCTGGTACTTGTTCTTGACTCGTCGGAGTGCCAGTGCTTCCACTGCCATTTCCATTACTGCTGAAGTGGAGTTCCACCCAGGACCCTGCTTGGCATAATTGAAAACAGAACCAGAATAAACCAAGTGGTTTTGCATTAAAGGCATGTAAAATATGAGGCTGTTGATCCTCCCAAGCGTGACATTACAGTATGACATGTAGAAGTACCATCACTGACATCTCAGCTAATAAACATGATTAAATGCCAAAACACAGGGGTGCTTTTGTTAGTGAGCTGGAAAGTCTCACAGAATTGAAATGAAGCTGGTCAGTACATTGCGTCTCTTTCTGCAGCTGAAGATCTTTTATTTTGGGATATGTTTAATTTTTAATTGTTCAACATAGGTGACAGCCAAATCAAATAATCTCAGGGACTTTCTCTGCCAAAGTTTATTTATTCATTTACTGAAAATATTTCAGGCTGAAGAATCAAAATGTGTTTTGTTTGGCCTTTTGTCAGTAAGCATTTTTAGGTGTTACTGTTAAGCAACAGAGGATATGTGGCAATGACTAGATCATGTGTTTGCTACTTGCAGTATATTTAACACAGACAGTCACGTGCTGCTTTGTTTTTTTTAAGAGTGTGCTGAATAACAACTCTCTTCTGGGCTAGCTAGGAACCAATGCACAAGAGGACCTGCATCTGTTGTCTCATTTATAAATCAGCTCAAGGGACAAATAATATCTGAATATAAAAATATCTGTGGTATTTACCTATGTAACATGTTTATGTGTGTAAACAACAGCAGAAGCAGACAGATGTATTGTGTCCATCCTAGAACAGTTTACAGGAAATGTAACTAAGTACAGGAGCAAGAGGGCAGGTGACACTCCCCGAATTCTGGTGAGCACCGCAGAAAGCGTGTCTAAGGCATAAACAAGGAAAGGGAGAGCCACAGACAGTGGGTTTTGGACCCTTCCTGCACTTGAGGCAGAGAGGCTAGGGCAGAGCTCAGAATGTGAGCCTTGTTAAAGAGAACAGCCAAAGGAATAAAGGATCAGTTTTAAAGGTATGCAGAAGAGGAGAAGCCAATGCAGAGATCTAGTATGAAATAGAAACATCAAATGAAGGAAGATACTGTTGTTGTAAAGAGACTAAAGGTTCATGACTAAATGAAAACCTGCATTAATAGCATTAGTATCTTTCTTCTAAAAAGCCAGACGACCACAAAATCTTTTGAATGAAATGTACTGGGTCTCCAAGTTTTAAAAGAACATTTGTCTGGATAGCTGCTTTTCTTCACAACTGTTTTGTTGATTTGGTTTGCGTTCTTTTTTCCCCCTCCATGTGACTGTACATGGTATGTGTTTATACCAAGACAAACTTTGCCCTGCTCTTTCCCCCAAAACTTATGAAAGCTCAAGTTGTTACCAAAGAATAATCACAACCACTGAAGTTTAAATTAAGATAGCGCCCAGCTGGAGCTCTGGCTGGTACCTTGAGAGTACCAGCTAGCTCCTAGGCTACCTCTCTTCCCTCCTCAGCACATCCCGCTTCAGCTTCTGCTCCTCTGCTTATAAAAGCAGAACAACTCCGTGCTGTGTGGACTGCACTACAATGATTTGTATACATGGTCATAAGCTATTTTCTCCCATAGAGATGCGTACTATTTGAGGCACGCTCACATTTCAACAATCATCAGCACCACAGGCAAACACAACAGCTTCATACTGCAAACTAACACTACCTACTGAAATCTTATGGATACAGCACAGCGAATGCATGCTAAAACATGGAGATTAAGATTGTACCAGTAGGATCACAATACATGTTTTACACATTCCCCCCGCCCCCCTTTTAGACACTGTTGAGAGTAAGGTTGTGCTAGTGCAGTAGGAATGTGCTGTTATATTACCATTTAAAGACAACCTGTATTTTTATGAAGTTGGAAATACAAACAGATAAAAGCACACATAATGTGGTAATGCAAACTGAACAGACTGAGTCATGGGGAAGGATTTTGAAGAGAATGATATTCCAGCCCAGGATACATACTGTGGAAGTACAGATTAGCATTCAAAAAAAAAAGTATTCAATCAGCTCTGGAAATCTTAATTTCTTAATATATGCTTTCAAAAGTGGAAACAAAAAAGCAGAATTCCACAGAAAGATGAGAATGTCTTCTTAGATTGCTAAAATCACCATATATACCACACAATCTGAGATGCAGCTGCACACAGGTGTTTCACTTGCTAGGTAAATTTGCTTCTGACTTTTGCTAAATGCATGATACACGCAACTGACCCCGATGTCTCCTCAAAGGCATATCCCAAACTGTCCATAGGTGGTCTCCTCTGACAGATAAGGTCTGTATTTACCACCGTGCACACATCTCACGACGATCTACAGTGACCTAGCCATACTTGCTAGTTCAGTTACGCAAAAGGGGTATCATAGCTTTTCAAATCTGACCTGTTCTTCCACCCGAGTCTTCGTTTCCCTGCGCTACTAGGAAGCTGCGTGGACGGTTTAACGAGCCATCGCTGCCAGGCCGCTGTACGGTGCCAGGCTAACGGCAGGGAACCCGTCACACCCACGGGCTGACCGGGCACCGGCACCGGGACTGCAGCACGTCGGGTCTCACCCGGCCGCTCCGGGCCGGGCCCGGCAGCTGAGCGTCCCCCGGG
>JAVJGI010000065.1:53098626-53116345 GCA_035590275.1 Ibycter americanus
CCAAGGCCAGGCTGGATGGGGCTGGGAGCAGCCTGGGCTGGTGGGAGGTGTCCCTGCCCGTGGCAGGGGGTTGGAACCAGGTGATCTTTAAGGTCCCTTCCAACCCAAACCATTCTATAACTTGGTTTCATCTCCTTTGCTAGGAGCAGTGCAAAGGCTGCTATCTGTTTTTAAATCCAAATATCCTTCAAATATTCTCTGCCCTTTTCATAATTTAGCCCCTGCTTCAGGAGGAATTCAGTTCAGATTCAGTCCATGCTAGATGCAAATCTTTGGCTTAATAATTCAGCTGAAAATGCAAGTCCTTCTAGCAGAATCCAGGTACAAGGGGACATCGGTCTGCGTTGGAGGTGAGCTGGTTTTATACCAGCGTGCTTGACTTAGATTTCTGAAAGGGAGGGCTTTCAGTTTTCAGGGAGCTCGTGTGATGACGTGCCTGCACTCAGCTGCAAGCTGCAGTGACACTGCAATGGCTGAGGGGCGGCTGCTGGATCTTCGCAATGAGCTCATTCTCCCCGGAGGGAGCAGGATTTACAGTGCATCACCCAGCAACTGCAGCCTTCTTGTGAAATTCATCTTTAGCTTCTCCTCAGTTAGGCTGGTCTGATTCTTCACTTTGGGGGTGTGTATATGGTGAGCAGATTTTACTGTATGGTTGATTTTTTTTTTTCTTTTTCTTCTCTGTCCTCTAAATGCTTCCTGGGACTGATTGATGAATCATTTCTCATCCGATTCCGCTGTTCAGAGGATAGAGATGGAAAATATAATCTTATGCAGCAGGGATGGATTTTTTTTTTAGCCTTTTGCAGCGTGCATCGTAAAAATCCTTTTAAATCTGTCTGCTAGGAGCAGCCTACAGGTTTTAAAATGAAGTGCACTGCATACAAGGAATGATACTATCCTCAGGTAAAGCAGACAAGCAGTGTGCATCATGATGGAGCATGCCTGTGAGGTTAGTTCCTATATGTGTTTATGCATATCTAAATATGTACATAATGTCTGCTATATATATACCTATATGTTACACATAAGGCTTTGTGTAATCCATTTTCAGATTTCCTGTTTTGCATTCTATGTTTGGGATTTCTTTTCCCCCTTAATACCTAGTTTCTCTTTGGTGTGGTTAATAAACATAGCTCTGATTTGCAACAGCTTTGCTTTAGGACGCCAGCAAGCCCATCGAAGAGAGTGCCCCTGCCTTTCGTTGGTTAAGTGGGCTGCACCTTCCTGCTCCAGTTATTCGTCAGGATCCTCATAGAGTCTCCATCATATGTGATTGAGTTGAAATGTCAGGTCCTGTAATTGTTGATAAATCTGCTCTGCAGCCCTAAATGTTGGTGTTTCAGGGTAATATAAGTTATGATGAATTACTGTAGCAAAATAATCTGCTTTCTGTTCTCACTGAGTAACTGGTTGGACATTTCCTATTTTCTGAACTCCAATGCATATACTGCATATCTTGAGAACTGCTGCCTATTCTGTGCTGTTTAACCGGTTAGATTAAGAAAAAAGTTCTGTTTTTTTTCCAGCTGCTTGCTCCCTTGGTGGTTTTAAATGTCATTTCTCTCATCAAGATTTCTTACCCTTTCAGTAATTGTGGCTGCGCCTCTACTGACACTGTTTAAAATGCAGACAGAAATTAGAAAACAAATACATTGGAGTCAGATTGACTTTTGTCTGTTATTTCTCACACCATGATACTTCCAGACAAATGTCTATATTGTAAAATAATAGTTTAATGGCAGGAGACATTCACCGCTGTCAGTCTAGCCTTCCAGCTCTCAGCTGACATACAGCATTCTTAACCTACCACCTTTTGTACACTTTTACTTTTCTGTGTATGGTAGGTGCTTAAAGTATGCTCAGAAATGGAAAGTTTTGTAGAGGCTGTCTTAACACTTTTGCAGAGGACTTTCTGTCTCTTTTCTATTGGCTTTTGTCAGCTGTCTGACTAGTAACTGCTTGTTCTTACCAGACTGGTATAAAGTTTAGGTTTTGTAGTGGTGAATTAAAAGGCAAATGACACTGGTATGAGGTCAAAAATACCTTGACTAGAAGAAGTTGCATTTGTCACTAGGGCCCTGATGGAAAAATAGCACCCCATTTTAAGATGACTTGTAAGAAAACGTGCTTAAGGCCTATTGGGTGTCTTGAAAAATACTAGTTTGAACATATTTGTGGAACTGTGTGCCTATAAATCTTCCCCTTATTGTATGCTCTGAAAGTGACAGTTGTCAACACCTCCTACTTGGTGAAGTTTCAGTAAGTTTCCAAGTGCACTGTCAATGTATGTGAAAAATAAAACTTTGCTTCACTTCTCCCCCCCCCCCCCCAAAACACATCTCTAAAATATTACCTTTTGCAGATGGCTTGAATTCAAAATAGTGTCAGCAAATGAATGTTATCAAGTCAAGGCCTTTAAATAATGATCTTTTTTAACACTTTCCTTTAAAAGATCTGTCTTGTAAGTTTATCACCTTCTGTGGTGCAGCTCTTCATGTATAATCAACAGCAGAGGTTCAGCTTAAATGGAAAAATAATTGAAAAAAAGAAGGTTCTAAAGATTTTACACAAACCAATTGACTGGGATGTAGGATTTGAACACAAAGCTATTCCATCCAGCTACTCTGGTTGTGAGACTCTAACAGG
Organism: Ibycter americanus; assembly: GCA_035590275.1. Taxonomy (NCBI): domain Eukaryota; kingdom Metazoa; phylum Chordata; class Aves; order Falconiformes; family Falconidae; genus Ibycter; species Ibycter americanus. Next base: position 53,101,276 of record JAVJGI010000065.1, read on the forward strand.
ACTAAGTAATTTTAAGACAGGTAACAGCATTTGTACTAATATATGTTATGCTAAAAGCGGTCAAATATTAGCCAGTACTTCAGAGTTTCAAATTAAATCATTCTTGTAATCCTATCTTTATTTGACCACAACTGGCTAGTAGCATTTATCTGCATGTTGACCAAAAGGGGAGCTTACTTGTTCCTAGAGCATCAAGTGTGGGCTGTTATTGTTGGCAAAATACTATGCAATTTCTACCAGTCATCTAACCTAGCAAGGTAATTCCCTGATTTTCCTTTGGCAATTACAGCAAAGTGGTCTGTAGTCAAATAGACCTAAACCCCCAAAAGATCTCAGGAATTTAATACAATCCTGTAGAAATTATTCTAATGGAGAATGACAACCTTGAAAAACTCTTCAGTTCTCTGCAAATCCACAAATCATCATATTCAGGAACATGTGATAAGGGATTTGCTATTCACTGATGATGCAGAATCAAGACGTAAGTTCAGTAAATTTCATCTGTGTAGCTTCCTATCTCCTCCAGCGTGACTGTCCGTTTTGTATTCCATAAAAGCAGACACAGTGCCTGAGGAGAAATAGTTCGGAAAGGCCTAATGTTCGTCTGCAAGATGCAGTTCGTCTGCAGGAAGAAATTTGTTTCCTCAAACACACATGCAAGTGGCAGGGTGCGGCGTGTTGTCTTTCTTTAAACCCAGTGGATATCCTGTTGTGCTGCTTTTTCAAGCTATTCCACCAGTGCCGCGGTCGTTTGACCTTGACAAGGTCATGTGCAAACAGGGGCCTTATTTTTCATGGAGCTCAGATGAAAAGAAGAGTCAGTTTAAGATGCAGAATGTGTATTTTCTGTCCTTTTAACTAATGTTTCTGGGTTCTTGTTTTCTCCTGTTGTTGGTTCCAGGCTCAGCTGCCATTTCATAACACAGCTGGGAGACCTGGCTGCTGGGTGAGGCTGGCTGCACTTCTGGATTTCGGAGGAAGGCAATGCCTCCTGAGCTTTCCTGGACTAGCTAGGATAACATGTCCCAGGACTAACCGAAACCTGCATCTGCTCAGGAAAGCTGCTGCCCAAATGATGTTGGATATTGCATGAGGCTGATTTTGTCATAGTTCATAGCCAGAATTTATTCCACTGGAAGCAGCCTGGTATTGATTGCAGAGCAAACTGTTAGCTGTGTAAGACTGCTATGGTGTGAGATGCTGTTCAGACTGTCCATCAGCCTGTGGCAACCCCGATTCCTCTATTTCAACCCTTTGAAAATCAGTATAGATTCAACTTGGGCTTTTAATACCAAAAAGACTTCTCATCTTTTTGCTGACTGCTCTGTTCTGTCTTGCATGACCCTTAGTTCCATAATAGATGTGTCCCCTGGCACGTACTGTAGGTAAAGGACAGCATTAATGAATTCCAGATTGCACATACTATATTCTACTGGAATGTAAATCAGAAACAAACTCCATATTAATGGTGTTTAATTAAAAATGAAATTGCACACAAAAGGCCTGATTCTGATGCCACTGAGTCAATGTCAGAAACGTTACTGACTTCAGAGACTCGAGATATGCCCAGAGGGAGAACTTTGCTAAATATCTAAAGTGTTTGAAGATTTACTGATTTGCACTAACTTCTGTTAGGACTCTTACAGTAATATTCTCATGGCCCTCCTGGAAAGTTTTTGCTACATTTTGCATTTTAACTAATTCTATATTAAAATAATGATTTGATTCATTTGACATCACATTACTTTTCTAGCTACCTCCATAACAGATGAATTCTACCCATGATTTATAAGAAGAATGTGTCTACTTTGTATGAGGACAGTGCTTTTAAAGCAAAACTCTTGATGATACCCATTTGCACTTAGGTTTGCATGATGGTGTTGGCCTCAGCATCCACAGTCTGGATTCCTTTTGGATCAAACTAAATCAGAAGTTGTTTCCCAACCAGTACCTGGTGCTCACACCACAGGATAACACTACATTTTGAAGCTCCATCAAAATGTTCCATAATGTTGGCTTTTTATAGAGACAGGGTTCATTCTTGTATGTGACTTTTTGTTACTCTATCTGAAAAGAAGTATTGGCAAAGAAAGTTAATGAGAAACTTGAAGGCATGGAAGAAGTCTAATATAATCATCCAAAGCATAGATTTTTCTTTACCTCAAAGGCTACGTTTCAGATTTTCACACAAATAGGAAGAAAATGTCCCCTAAATACAGTTGATATGGTCATGTTTGTATGTTGAAGTAGACAGTAATTTATAGCCACAGCCTTTGTCACTTTGGAGAATTGAATGAATTTTGCCCTGGTGCAAAGACAGGAGCTAGCAAGTACCGAGTATTTGGTCCATAGCAGTAAATATCCATGGTGATTTAGGAGATGCTTGTTGGCATTTTTATCTTTACATGTTGCTTGTGTTATTAGCAAAATAAAATGATTAATCGCAATGCATTAGTTCATTATTGTCTAGTATCGTAATTACTTCTTGCATACTAGGTAAGGCCAGATTATCCTGACAGTATTCCTTGGGAAATGTTGGATGGGAAGGCCAATTTTATGTATGGTTCAGTTCAGCAAAAAGTGGTTGGAGTACACATTAACGTCTAAGGGAGAATGAGCAGAATGCAGAGTACATGGCTGTGAACAGGCAGGTGCCGGCAGCACAGGTGACCGCACTCATTGCCCAACACTTCCACCCACTTTCCACAAAGCCCTTCCATGTCTGGAAAATGGAGGTAATACACTGAATACACTGAAGCTTGGTGGCAGTGAACGTTATGTGAGAGTGAGTCAGGTCTTGCTGCTGCAACTTGTGTGATGATCACTGGAAGTTTCAGGATCTCTAGTCTGCATTCAAAGCAAAGTCAGAGGAAGCCATGGGCAAAGGAAATATGTGCATGAAGTTAGTAAAGTAAAAATGCAAAGAGCCTTAAAGGAAAATTTATTAGCTTGAACTGTAGTAATAATAAATAAATGGAAAATACACTAATTTAACAGTCAATATTAATCCATTTTTTCGCAGCTAATCCATGCAGTTGTTAAAAAACTTTTCTCTCCAATCAAAGCAGTTTTGAGATTTCTGGTGTCTTGAATGGCTGCTTGAAAACTTACTTTGCTGGTGGATCACAACTTTTTACTGCATAGGCTATTTTACCAGTTGTCCTTGAAGGAAGCATTATGGATTTTGTTTTTGTAAACAAACATCTGATATTTCCACCACAATGTTGGCTCACAGTGGCCATAATTCCAAGCGCTGCCAGGAGCTGCAGGAGACTTCCCTTTGCTCTGGTGGGTGCTGGCAGGTTCTGGACCTGGAGGGCTAAGGCAGGCGTGTCACACCAGGGTGAATGATTTATTATTTATGTTGCTTGCAGAAGGATTCATTATACGGTTTGACACTTTCAGCTTTTACTTGTCTCTTCTTTTTTCTCAGCGTTTTACACAGGGGTTTATCAGGTGCAGTCCGGCTTTGCCCACAGAGGTTGTGAAGGGGCAGAGAGGGGCTCAGTGCCCTTGTTACCCTTTTAGACACTGGACTATTCTGCTTCTATCCTTTTCACATCCCGGCTTACTTTTTTCCTGCTCCATAATATAGACTGTAATTTCATTTAGCATTTGTTGTTGAACAGCTCAAATAACCATGGGTTAGGTATTGAGAAAGACTAGTTCACTTTAAAAAGTATAGCAAAGACTGATTTTTATCTCCCAAGATCACAGATAGCAACATTTAACAGCACAGTTAGAGAAAAATCAAAACAAGCTTTTGAAACAAAGGGAGGTATTTCACCTTATTTTTCTCTGGTTTTCCCAAGCATTCCTGAACATGTGGCCGGTTTTCAGATTTGCACATGCAGAAATTCCAGTTCCGCATATTGCTGATACCAGTCTATGCCACTTACAGGGACAAAACCATCACTGCCAAAGCTTTGGACTTTACTGACTTGCAGGCATGTAGTGGAAAGGAAATCTCATTAGTTTTTGCTTTCCTTAGGATACAGTCAAGCTTAGGAGGAGTTAAAAAACTAGTTGTTTGCTCACAGGTGCCCCTCATTATGCTGTCAATTAGCCCAGCAGGCTGAGAAGTGCTGACCTGGTTTCAGGCAGAAGCTGGCAGGGGTGTCTTGGGGAGCTTCGTTAGGTAGCTCTTCTTAAACAGAGGCAATTTTGTTGCTTGCTTTGGTTTGGGATTTCTATGTTCTTTTCTTCCCCTCTTACTAAAATTTCTATGTGTCACTTAAGATTGGCTTATGGTTTTGGCCTGATAAGGTTTTATAACCACAAGTTAAGCAAAAATGTAGTGGAGAAGCAAGCAACCCAGAAAATGGGATATATCACGGGTTTGAAGAGGAATGGGAGAGAGGAATGCTTGATATGCTCCTGGAGTTCTCCTGCATGAAGTAAGCAGTGGGTAAGGATGTCTGAACTGGCCAGACAGGCGAAGCAGGCAGCACAGAGAATGGGGAGAACTCAGTTTGGGTGTCAGACTTAACATCAAAAGCAGGAGAAGAAAAATATAATCATGCTCTTTTCCCCTCAAAGTTTGTTTTGTGGGTTTTTTTAGTTGTTATTTTAATCAAAGGGAAAATCTGAACTAGGGAAGTGTGTGAAATTACTTTCTTCAGAAGTGCCTGGTAACCAGCAGGATGGCAGTAGATGGCCGGAATCAATTTGGTATTGACAGGGATGGGACATCCAAACCCACAGGAGAGTGGGAAGATGAATAAAACTCCCAGAACACCTGCAGGCAGCCAGAGTGAGCTTTGCTGCTGTGTAATGTAAGGCTTGGTAAAGGACTTGTAAAATTTGTGAAAAAGCTCTTAGCATAAAACCTTTTTTTCTCCTACTTTACTTGCAAAATGCTGTGTTACGAGAAATACAGTGTGAGGATTTTTTTTTCCCTTCCAGAAGTCAAACTGTGGTTGGGGAATCCCCATTGCCCTTCCGTTAATGGTCTGTGCTGGGAATACTGCTTTACTGTGTGAAAGGCCCAGGAACACCTTGGGGATGGCAGAATGAGATAATACCATACCTGGTACACTGGTCAGTGTGGGTACAAGTAGTTTGTGCTGGCTGATGTCTTCTTCAGGTAAAGCCTCTGCCATTGACAGCCTAGGAGAGCTGAGACTCTATAATCTCAATGGGAAGTCTGGATTTTGCTAGGGAGAAGGAAACTACAGGTGTTAAACTTTTTCTCTTTTCACTCAATTATCACCATCTATATCTGGCACTTGAAAGAGACATGTATGGCAAGGAAATGAAGTAGGCCTTGGGAACAGAAGCTGGCCTTACAGGATGGCTGGTATTTGCTCTCCAGTGTCTCTAGCAACCTCTCCTGAGGAGCATCAGGAGTGGAAAGCAAATGATCTTCACGGCCCATGATGTGTTCCCTTTCCTAGATAAGAAGTTGGACATTTTCTGTGTGTACAGAGTTCATGTGGAAGAAAAATATGTAAGAAATTTCTTCCGTTGGCTAAAGCTAGAAGCTGGAGAGCCAAGGCACTCAACAGAGCAGACTTAGGCCAGCACTGTGTGCTTTTGAAAAATCTGAAATTGCTTCCAACAGGGAAGATGCTTATTCATTGGCATTGGTCTGTTTATTCGTATTGGCAAGGGGCTGGGTGTCAGTAACGGCCAGTTTAGTTGTCTCTTTCAACACAGTAACTGCTTTCCATCCCCCTGATCCTGGCAGAAATGTTTGGATGTATTTTACTGTAAGAGCAGTAACAATTATGTGAGGGAGGGAAAAAGTTGCTGTTTAACTCAGTGTTATGGATAAACATGTGAAACTAAAGAAAAATAGGTGCTTCTGCTAAAAATATCCTTACTGTGATTTAAAAGTCGCTCAACAACTGCATTTGACACTGAAGAATATTATACATGCATGAATTTTTTTCTTCTGCTGATATTTCTATGTCAATCAACAAACAGTCGTATCAAGAAGTGTTATTCAGCTCAAGAGTAGATGAACCTCCTGGGAAGGAATGTCTACATAGAAATAGATGTACACATAAATCTCCAAATCATGAGTGAAAGATAGGGAGCAAAAGACACAAGGATTTGTTAAAACAACAGATGCATCTTTGGAACAGAGTTTGAAGATATTACTGTATACCAGCACTAAATGCAGCCAGGTTATTCAGTTACTAATCAAAACTCTCCTGAAAATTGTGAAATACATTGCTCCTGCTTCCAGCCAACCCTCGGGCTTAACGCCTCATCTTTTCATGTGCCTTAGCATTCATTATCTCTTTATGCCTTCTTTAAATACTTCTGTTTCTAGGAATGTATGCAGTAACTCTGGGTGTGATTCAAGAGCATTGGAAGTATCTTCCCTCTGTTTGTCATCGTTTTAACCCCTGTGTTGCAGTTCTGGTGTCTCTACTCTCAGCTCCAGGCACATTGTGTAATGTATGGATACAACAGTTGTAGAGGTGTAGCAGGTATTTTCAGTATATATTTTCAGTATATTTTCAGTATAAGTTTTCTTGAATAACTCTGGATACGTAAGCACATGCCAGATTGTCTGCCCCTGCATACTCCTGAGCAGGTAACTCCAGCCACCGCCACGCTAGGCTTTGCCTGTTTCAGCAGTGACATGGACTTGCTGAGCAACTTTGCACTGAAGCTGCTGAGCAGCAGTTCAGCATTGGCCTCTCAGCTCTTGTTTATTGTTATTGTCTCTTTCTGTTAGTGACTTGCAGCATGAAGACTGCTGCTGAGCGTGTGCCTGCATTGCAGGTTTATCATAGTTACCGGCAGTATGAACCATCGGTTGATCTAAGTCTGACAGTTTTACTGTCTCAGACCTGCCTTGGTGCTGCAGCCATCCAACGCTGCTCTTCGAGCTGTGTGGGCTGAGCATGTAATTAATTGAAGAGTTAATTTTAAACAAAGCAACTGGATATTTAAAATCATGGATCAGAACCCACTCCTAGATGTGTAAACAAATGTAGAAGTAGTCTCAAAGCATAATACCCTGGGGTACCCTTTCAGCTTCTTTAAAATAGTCTTTAGTGCTTGGATAATATGCTAAGGTGTTTAGTACTGGGTATGATCCATATGATTCAAATTGCTGTGACTGATTTATTAAGTAATGCCATACAAACAAACAATTATTTTAATATATTATTTTTATATATGTATGCACACACATAGATAGATATATATATATAAGGCTCTCTACAAAGAGTATTAACTCTTTAGGAAAAGGGAAGTCAAATTGTACAAAAGAGAAACTATCTCTCACTAATGTTTTTTTCCCCCACTATGATCAACACTAAGGGCTTAAAATGTTTTATCTTGTTAAGAGCAATAATTAATATTTTGCCCTAAGGACCTAGATGTGCATATCAGTTACGTTCACTAATGTAAATGGAGATGTTTCCTCACATGGAGAGTAGGTAACAGCCCTTCCCCGAGGTGAGCGCTTCAGGAGCGTAGGAGCATGCTGAACCTTGGATGCTATTTTAAAAAAAGGCAACTTTTGTTTATCAGTAACTTTTCATAAAATTTTGCTGTGGTTTGCTAGCTCAAGGTTGTGATTATGAACATCACTTCATGCATGTTTATTTCATATTAATGTGACTCATCTATTTAAAGTAACGTTAAGTGCAAGCTTAGGTCCCTCAAGTTTCCTTGGTGTTTTGGATTCCATGCACTAGCTTGACTCACTTTGAGTCAAAATTTTGAGACATTATTGCATGTTATTTACAGCCAAAATCAGTTTTATTACATCTAAATTTAGGCCATCAGTCATGCAGGTGGAATTAGTAGCAGTTATTTATTACAAAAATGTAGTTATTTCGTTAGTGTTGTGTTTTCACACAGAAGTTCAAACCAGTTTCTGGATTTGGATTGTGTCCTGTCTACTGCCTGTCTATGAAGTCTGTATTAAACATCAGAAATATGAAGAAAGTGAAAACCTGAATGGCCCAAACTGCCCTGGAGATTAGAATATTGCTTCATTTCTTCTACAACTCATAACAGTTTTAGGTCATTGTTTTCCAAAAATGCCTTTGTGCAGTAAATCGTAAGCACTTTTTCAGACTGCTTTTCCGAAATGTGTGACTATCTTAATTGCTGTCTCATTCATGAGAAGAGGACTAGAAAGGAGCTTATAGAGCCAAAGCTTGTGTAAAATTTCACATTTGGCAGGCTTACAGTACCTCTTTGTGAAGTTTAATTTGGATTCTGAAATAATATGCTGTCTGGGATACAGGTTTTGGGTTTTGTGGTTGGTTTGTTGTTTTTTTTAAACATTGTACCACATCTACTTCGAAGATGAAGCATGAAAATTTATTTTTAGCATTTACTGTTAAGTCATCAGAGACGATAAAGGGCAAGTAAGAACAAAATTTATAGGCCCCTTCTCTTTGGCAATAGCAGGAAAAAAACCCCATCCTGCTTCCTGGTTAAGATACGTGCCTGTCCAAACCCATCTTGAATCGGTTAGCTGGAGCTGACTAGGCTAGAACAGGAAGAGATCCATTCCTAATCCTGACTGACTTTCAGGCAACTGTTGAATTTTTTGTATTTCTTTGAAGAAGAAGTAAAGTGCAAATTGCATGTAGACTGTTCAGTGCTTTGTGGATTTGCTCCTAACCTTGAGCTCCTCGGACACAAGCTGCTGCCGCACAGGATGACATGGTTTGCATGGTGCTGTGCCAGTGCCTCTGCTGCCCTGTGTCCATGGCAGCACCAGCATCCAGCTGACCTTGCAGACTTGCTGGGATCAGGTTGGATTTTTGTCTAGATCCCTTTGTGATTTTGATTTTCGATAGAGACAGTGAAAACTACAGGCTTAATTCATGCACTAGCCCAGCTGAAACATCTCAGAAATGTTTTTGCTTGTTGGGAAACTTCTTTCTCCCTTTAAGCCCCTCCCTAATAGAATACAAACTTATCACATGGCACAAATGCATTCTTCTTGGAAGAAAATGTTTTAAAATAAGGCTTTTGAACTCCTGTTTTTAATTAAATGTAAACAATTCTAAAAATTCAATTGTAATTGTAAAACATTTTAGTTTCATTTTTGACATAAACATCACAATTTTTCTATCTTAATATTTTGACTAAACTGACAGAGAAATAAACCCATCATAAAAATTCTTCAGTGCAGCAAAGTTCATCGCAGTAGCTGTGTGCTTCAGATACTGCCTTTTGCCTACGGCCCTTTGAGATCTTACTGTAAATATAATTTACTGATCTGCAGCAGAGTTGCTGCCCTTCTGTTTAAAAATTAGAAAAAGAGAGAGAATAAGAAAAGAGAAAGTACAGGGCAGGGATGCAGTTGTAGTCTGCTACAAGACGGGCAGAAGACGGTCTGAAATAAAGCAAAGCACGTCAAGGGCACGGTTGTGCGGGCAGCCTGGGCTCCATAGCAACTGCAGCTGCTCCATCAGGAGGGATTCAAGCGTTCTGCTGGGTTCGGGATTTTTTTAAAGCTGCTGCGTAGGTAAGTTGTTCCTGAGTAGATATTTGTTTTCAAAAATCTTTTTGGCTACAGGCCTGTTTGCCAGTGAAAAAGAAAATTCGTCTGTTCTTTAAATCCAGTTAGCGAGAGCGATGGTAGCTCTGCGAATGGACTGAGGGAGCCTCGCTCAGCCCTCGCAGATCGCATCAGCTGGGCAGCGTCTTCCAAATAATTCCACTGGGGAGGAGCATGGCGCGTGCGGCAGCTTCTTGTCTGGCAGGGAAGGATGGAGCCTGTTGGCATCTTGGGCTCTGAAGTATGAAGTGGGGAGGGAAGGAATAGAAATTCCCAACTGGCAGTAAGGCACAAATACTTGGGTTTTCAGAGACCCATGAGAAAACTTGTTTTCTTTTCATTTGATGTGGCTGTACGCTAAAAAGCTGTCAAGTGTGGGCCAAAACAAAATAGTATTTTTTTTCACCTTAACCTGTGTTATAAAAAGAAGCAGGAAGGGAAGAAAAGTGAGACAATGCAAACTTTGATCACAGAAAATATCTATTTAGCTCAAAACAGGACATTTTATCTCCATTTTAAGGATATTATAAGAAAAACAAAGCAGTGGAAATCAAGAGCCAGGCTGCTTAAAAAAAATCATTAAAAATTTTTGAATTGTGATTCTATAGTGCTTCAGGCTAATACTGATTTTTTAAAAAATGTTTTTATTCAGGTGTTCACCTTATGGTCTCCTGCATACCATGAAAATTTTTTTCTTCTGTTTTCTTACTCATTCACTCATTTAATCCATTCTAAAACTCTCAACTATACCTTTTATTTCTCATTTTACACTGGTGGCTGCATCAGCTCTGGGTCAGTGTTTCTATCTGCAGTTGTTTATAGGTGTTGCATTCACTGAAGACAGCGGGTGCTGCAGCCTGCCCCGTGCAGCACTGAGTGCATGGCACAGGCGCTGCAGCACAGCGCTTCCCCTCCCAGTATGGTCCTGTCATCACCAGCAGGCACCTGTTGGTTTTTTTCTTGGGTTTTTTTTTTGTTGTTGTTTGTTTTGCGAAATGATGCTCGTAAGTACGAGACTGGTGGCGGTGCAGCTCTATGTGGCTTTTGGTGTTCCCCGTGATAGTGTGCTGGTGTGGACAGATGCTTCTCAACAGCTTCCTGGTGCCCACCTTGTCCATCTTCATGCCCAGTGGCACTGGTCTGTCACCTCTGGCACAATGCTGATGTGGGTCATGGGCAGAAAGTGCCAGCTTTGGAAATACTCCCAGTGGTGGGCAGGAGCAGCAAGTTTTTGGAAATTCACAGGTCTCAGAGGGGTTGGGAAGTTTTCCTTGTTGCTGTTTTTTACCCCACATCACTCAACTATGGACGGGATGTATAGAATCAAGGCCATTTATTAGAAGAAATATTTGAAGTGCTCACTGGTAAACACCTGCCAAACTATGGCTGATGATCTCTAATATTTTAATGATTTAAACAGATTTATGGCTGCAAAGAGATGTAAAAATTGTATACGTATCTTTTCTGCACCAACTTTTGGCTGCTGCTGGAGTACCCTGTATGTCAAAAGCCTGGTGATCAAAAGTTTTGTAACCGTGAGGACTTTGTTAAATCCATCAAGATTTGCAGGGTGTGACTGGGATTCAGTTGTGCTAGCAGTGGAAGAAAACCAAGAAAATCCTTGTATGTAAATGACATCTGCATTCTTGCTTCTAACTGAAAAATTGAAGGGGAAGATTTTCTGAAATTAAAGTACGTGTTTGCTAATTTGTCACAGGCTGAACTCTCAAGCACTTCTTGGTTAGATGCTTCTGGAGGTAAACCTTCAGCTTTCATTCCCCATAGTAACAGGCTAATCGTGCATCTGAACAAATGTTACAAATGGCGTACTCATGGTTTTAAACGCCAAGGACCAGGTCTCAGGGAGCGGGCTGGGGGATGGTCCCCCCAGGTAGCAGTGGACGCCGGGCTGGGGCTGCCCCATGAGCACCTCCCAGCCTCATCGTACTGAGCTCCCTCCATGAAACCTGGCAGTGACCCCCTGCCTGCAGCACCCAGAGCTGAACACAGCCGACCTGAAGCCTTTGCTTTCTCCCTTGAGCTTGCTTTTGGGAATTATTAGTAAATAGTTTATTGTGGCAGTGACATCTTTCTTATCTTTGTTTTAAAGTGCGATAGCAAAAAAAAATTTTTTTTCAAATAACCCTGGGAGGGGGAAAAAAAGTCAGTTCTCTATTACCTGTTTTAATGGGAAACTGGGACACCTTGGATAAGGAAAATAATCTTGTAGGATCAATGCAGTGGCACTGCCCAGGAGCTGCCATGGGTTCACAGGGCTCAGCAGAGCCCTGTGCATCCCATACAGCAGCATCCTCTTGGCAGAGTCCATAGAGGGAGAGGGGATGGTTATTGGGTTTGTGTTTCAGACCTGGTGAACGGCTGGCACTGGAGCTGGTCTGGAGCTGTGGATGTTCAGCATTTCTGGAGACAGTTCACCATACCTGAATACCTGTTGCTGTGTGTTGTCTAATGACAAGCTAGGCTGCTTAGGTTAGTAAGAGACTGAGTTTTACATTGGAATAGGCTTGAGATTTTAAAATGTTGATTAGCTTTTTTGTTCCTGAGCAGTTGGAGTTCAGTTTCTTAACAGTGGGAGCGGCAGGTTGCACAGTCGGGGCAGTCCACCCTGTACCTGCAGCACCACCAAGGTACTGCCACCTCACCTAGCACGCTCAGCCCGACGGAGAGCGGTCCTAGCCTGCACAGCTTGCCTGAAATCCTGTGCAGAGATTTCCACACGCGGTTTCTCTGTGGTTTTGGTGGTGCAGAGCAGAGAGAGGCCGTGGGGTCTGCCCACAAGCAGGGGCTGTGGCTGGGGTAGAGTTCTTTCCTCATGCACCCCGTTGCCCTGCTGTGTGCCGGGGCTCATGCCGAGTCCAACCACAGGGTACAAGGTGACCGCTGGTCTGTGTCTGTGGAAGGGCCGGAGGGATGCTCTCAGCAGGCAGAGGTGACAGGGCAGGAACAGAGGCAGCTGCCTCGTTCCTGGGCACTCCCCACCTCTCCCAGCCTGCCTGGGAGCTTCTCAGGCAGGAGGCTACTCTGCCGCCGAGCTTCAGTCACATCGCAGATGCTTGCAGATCTAAGGATGTCTGACTAGGAGCAGTATAACTCCTAGGCTAATAATAAGACGCCACCTTTTCTTCTAAATACAGTGTAGACAGAGGTTGGGAATTTTTTCTTTCTCACTCAGCCTGATTCCCATGCAGGCTTGCATCTGATTTTTTTTTTTCCCCCAAAGAAACTGTTTCCTGTTGTCATAACGAAAGCAGATGGGGAGGGTTCAGTAGAAATACCTCAGGAGAGCCTGGCAGAGAATTGGATCCAGGAAGCAGATCCTCCCCGTAATACTGGCACGGTTTGGTAAGTTCCATCTGAAAAATAAAAAGCTGCTCCCTTTGCTGAGTCACAGCCCCCTCGGAGCTGGAGCTGTGACAAGCAGGGAGATGCTGCGCTGCTGGAGTTGAAGCAGAGGTGAGGAAAGGCTGTCCAGAATCCTTCTCGAGTGCGTTTATAGCCTGAACTGATTTTTAAATCTCATTAAAGTATATTGTAAGTTCAATTCAGACTGTAGAAGTGTAGTTATGTTCCTGTATTGCAGGGCGTGGGGTTGCATGGCTCTTCTAAGGCAAATGCTGGGCAAAACACGGTGGTAGCCCCTTCCCTCTCTGAAGGTGGAGTGCAGTCCTGCATCGAGAAATGAGCTGTGGCTGTCACTGCACTGGTAGGGACTTGTTCTGGATGCAGCGCTGCATCTTCCCGTGTCCCCTAACATGGGTGATAGCACAAGTCAGGGAAGCCTGTACCTGCCAGTGTGGGGAACAGGAGGGGCAGCAGCATGCAGAGTGGGTCTGTTCGCAAGGAGGTGGCCAACATGTTTGGAAAGTGTTCTTTATGATGGAAAGGGAAATTCTGTTTGTTTTCTTCTTGCAGACTGCATGGTGAGGTGGTAGGTAGCCAGGTGCGTTGCTTCCTCCGCTGCTTATCTACTCTGCTTTCCTCGCCTTTGTAAATCCCTCTGTAGCTAAGGCCTGGTACTTTTCTAGGCTTGGCACTGTTGTTTATTTGCTGGAGTTGTAACAGCTTTATTTATACTTGCTTCTGTGCTATGTTTCAGTGGTTCAGATGCACAAGCAAAGATTGTTCTAAACCTTTTTCATCTTCTTAAATCTACGGACCTGGATGTCAAATCCAGAGAACAAGTTTATATGGAGAGGAGGTACAATTCTTGAAGGAAAGCCAACTAGGCTTCCTTACAACAGAGAAGCTGCAGGTAATACAGGGACACAGGAGCATTCACCAATCATCATTAAAATGTAGCATTTGACATTTGAAAGTAATTCTGGTTTTGTTGAAAGGCTTACTAAGATATGCACTATCTAGACAGAAAAATACTCTTTGGCTATTAATGCAAAATATATGTGGACATTTAATTTGTGGTCACTTGTAAATTGCAGATTTGTATTTTAAGCATAATAACATTTCAAAAGCAAATATTGAACTTCAGCTGCTACAACCAAATATGTCTTTTCCATGTACTTTTTAATAGGTTTTTTTAAAAGCAGACACAAAGCTCAGCGATATCTTTAGGGGCTGTGATTTTGCTGCTGCATGGGCAATCAGCCCAGCTCAAACTTCCTATCAGCTGTGCAGGATGCTGTAGCATGAGCTGACGTCCGCCAAGGGCAGGAGCAGAAGTTGCCGTCCTGTGCATGCATCGGCACAGCAGCTGGCAGGGACACGCTGGGCTCCTGTGTTTTGCAGGCAGAAGAGCAGCGAGGCAGCTGGGCTGTAACCCATCCAGGTCCAGAGCAAGTGTTTGGAAAAGCAGACTTTGCTGTGGCTGCTGCACCATGGAAACCTGCACCTCTACTCTTTCTTCAATGTAATCTGCAGTTTTGCACTATCAGCTGCACTTGTATTCCCCAGCTAGGTCCCTGCCTGGCCTCCCAAATCAATCTTGGTGGGACGCAGTGCATCTCCTGCACCTGCCCATCAGCATCCCCTGGCCTGTGCCTGCTCCCTGCTGCTGAGCTGGTGCTGCCCTGCTGCTGCTGCCTCTCCTCCTGGCCCCCTCTCCCTCATTCCCGAGCCCCTGGGCTCCTTTTCCTCTCCTCCTTGCCTAGGCAGGTCCACTCCCAGCTGTCTTACCAGGGTATCTGTCCTATTCCACTGGCTCTTACACGAAGCAAGATAAAAGAAGAAACTGATTTCAATACAGGATTATTTTTTTTTTTTAAAGTAAATCAGAAGGGCAAATATTAAATAGAAGGGCCAAAACACCTTATTTCAGTCCTAACACCTGTCTTCACCCTGCCTGATACAGTTTGAGCAAGGAAAATCCAAATCTAAATGGGAATATGGTGCTGCTGCGTGGGGTGGAGGTTGCACACTGCTTTGTACAGGGAACCACAACCACCTCTGAAAGTTCATTGAAGACAGATTTTTTTTTTTATTTTTGGTATATTTTGCTGCTAAAATGAATTTCCTAGTTTGGGATATTATTTTTTTTTGGGGGGGGGGGGGGGCCGGGAAGTGCTGTGTTTTTTTGTTGTTTTGGTTTGAGTTTTGTTTTTTTTGTGT